>CM025142.1:16088281-16099726 GCA_013467495.1 Gossypium gossypioides
CTACAAAATTACCAAAGCAAAACCAAATTATTGGGAAGCTGATGTGGTCAATAAGACGGGATCATTTGTTTTCTGGTTTGAACATTAATCTCATTATAGTGTCTTATTATGTTTGTTCTTTTTGATATAATGCCTAGAATTACACATAGCCCTTTGTAAACTTAAAATTATATAGGGTTTTTCTATATATTTTTACCACCTTTTCACTTAATAATTATATTAATCTTGAGTAATTGTTAATAAATTAAGTGGATTTTGTTTAAATATTAATATTAGACATGAATTTATGAAGTATGCGAAATTATGCGTTATTACATGATTTTTGTGCATAGATTATATTATTTTCATGTTAATTATTAATATGTGATTTTTATTATGCAGTACTGGGTCTATGGAATATAAGATTACCATAAGGATGCATGGACATGGACACATCCACCTTACTTGGACGGTAATACCATGCAAAATTGGGTCGTAAGGATGTTAATTTGACCTAGTTAAAGTGTCTTACAAAGCGGACATGTCTGATTAATTTTTGGATCATGAAACTGTCCAATAAGGGGGAGTCAAGCCCAATTTCGGCACAAGCATATGGCTGCCCAAAAATCAATTTTGGGATATTTCATTGGAGGTCTCTGCAGTTGCAATTTAATTAGAAATCGACACACAAACTATGCCTTTGAAATCGTTCACTCTATGCTAATTATATCATGATTTTATGTTTGAAATAATCAATCAAACCACCTCCCTTTCCATAATTTGTGGCCGACCATGCAATGGAGAAGATGGAGGGATTTTAAACTCTATTTTTAGTAAACTTTACCCTCACATTCACCTATAAATACCACACTACTCATCCCCCATTCTTCACCCGTTCATTCATAACACATATCTCATTCTACATTCTTTTCTCTCATTCCATTTCCCTTTCCTTTTCCCCCATGCCTAGCCACTCCATTTTCCTTTCCATTCTTTAGCCAACAAAAGCCTTTACAAGACTATCTCTTAGCCGGCCACCTTGAGAAACCCTTAGCAAAGGAGCAATGGGCGGATCATAGAAACACCTCAGCCAGAATGATTCGAAAGGCTGCTGAATTGAATTAAAGTTTACTCCTTCCTCCTGGTTGTTTAATTTAAACATGTTTGCTAAGTGTTTATTGATCTTGCAATCAACAATGATAGCTTAATTCTATTTATCTAGGATGGTTATGTTAATTCAATAATATTTGTTTGATTCATGTTTAACGTGTTTGTGCCTTAGCCGATCATGTTTTCAATTAAAATCAAGATGTATTTCACTCATACGTGATTGGATGCATTCAGATTAGTTGAGCGATCCTAATTAGATGACGACTAGTAGACACATAATTGAAAAGTGCAATGCTCAATTTAGATCATTAAACCCGACTAATTAGACGTTCATAATATTTTTAGTTAGCTCTATTGTCTTGCATTGTTTTTAGGTTTATGTGATTAAATTGTTTCAAACTTAATTGTCCATGTTACCTCTCATAAATACTAAGAAAACCTTAGTCTAATATGATCAGTAAAATGTATATTTCACTAAGTAAAAGATTCGAAAGACTTAATTCGGTTTCTAAACTTATGAAAGATCGAGTTGCCATGAAATGTTTTCCGAACACTGTTAAGCATGATGAAAATGAATTAAGATGATTAATATAATTATCCTAGCCTATACATGTTATTGATTGTTGAAGTTGTGTTTCTGTTGCTAAAATCCATTCGTACATTTAAATAAATTTGCATACTTAGTTTAAAATTGCATTAGAGATCAATTTTGCATCTAGTTAAATTAATCTAGTTAAATCATCATCATTCAAATTATTGTGTTTTTATACCAAATTGTGAATTTATAATTTTGCAAATAATCAATTAACACACACAGTTCCTATGGAGACGATAACTCATTTTACTTACTTATTACTTGAACGACTATGTACACTTGCACAAAAATCCCGTTACACCCTCCCCAACTCTTAAATAGGAGGATAATGTGCTTCAGTGCACTCAAACCCACGTCTTTCTACACTAACAACAATACCGATGCCAATCGAACTAAAACTTAATCGGTTGATTTCTAATTTGGTAATGTAGCTATGAATGATAACCTTTTTTTTTTGTACAAAGAGAAGGATTAAACCATAGCTTAAACATTTGTGGCCAAGCCACTCCAAAATAATCATCATGTAATGATAGTAGGACTTCATCCGGTGGTTGCATGAAAAAGTACATACCCACTAGTCTTGAAAACGCCATTGGTGCTAACCCATCAGCTACCTTGTTATCCTCTCTGAAGGTATGAGTAACTTTAAGCATCTAATGAAGTTGCAACATGTTCTTAATAGTACGTGTCACAGTTGAGTAATGTTGATCAGCTACATTTTATTGAATAGCTTCAGTGTTGTCCAACTCGAAAATTATTCTTTTCAACCCAAGCTTCTAGGCGAGTTGGAGGCCTTCCAGAGCTCCTCAAAGTTCAACATCGATAACTGAGCAGCGACCAATATTCCTTGAGAAACCAATAATCCATGTTCCATGTTGATCGCAGATCATACCAGTTGCATTAGCATTCCCGGACACCTTACAGACTACACCATCAGTATTCAATTTATGCCACTCATCATCCGATGGAATCCATCTGATCAACTTAGAAGTTTTAGCTTTTGAATTCCTTGAGGCCCCATTGATCCAAAGTTTGAACAGATATAACTTTCCCTCATACGGTAACTCTTTTCCAAAACACTTTCATTCTCAATAACGTCTGCGTTAAACACATAATTGTTCCTCCTTATCAAAGCTACCAATAAATAACACAAAAAAGGACTTGCCATTTTGAAGGATCGCATATAAAATGCTTAGAATTAGAGATATTAATTTCCAACCAACTTTTAAAACTGATAGAGAAGAATCCATCTCTCTTTTCCGGCCTGATTATCGAGCTCCAAGTTGCTACAGTTGGTGTGCATAAACGTAACACATGGTCAATGCTTTTCGAAGAACTTTCACAAATCATACATCCTGCATCTGGGGTAAAGTTCTTCTTATTCGGTAGTCATTGGTCAAGACTTTATTTAGATAAGCAAGCCAAATAAATACCTTTACCTTTTGAAGTCCCAAAATATGCCAAATTTGGTTCCAAATACTACTACAATTATCTCCGTCAACATCACAAGAAGCAACATAAGCCGAGCGAATAGAGAATAAACACTTCTTATCATATTTCCAACCAACAAAATCATCCACATCATAGGCTAATAAAGGTTTATATATAGCAATGCTCAAAAGTATTGACTGTGGTAGAAACAAGCCGATCTTATTCCAACCCCACTCCCCACTCGGCATCATCATATCCTTAACATGAACATGCTTAGATAGAATTCTTTCAGAATGTGAACAAACATCAATAAAGGGTCCTCAATCTTTGATCCAATTGTCCCTCCAAAATTCCACTTTTAATCCATTACCAATGTTCCACATGACACCATCCTGGATCCTATTCCAAACATGACAAATCCCTTTCCATAACCGCAATACAATACTCGCATTTAGCACAACCAGTAGGTCACTATTCCATTTGTATTTAGCTCTAAGAACTTGAACCCATAATAGGTGAGGGTTCCTAATAATATTAAACCCAACCTTCATAAGAAAAGCCTTATTAAGGGAGTCAAAATTCTTAAAGTTGAGACCAGCATGCTTTGTAGTTTTGCAAAGATCGTCCCATTTAACTAGATTGATACCTTTCTTCTCCTTTGTGTGACCCACACAAAATTACGGATAGTCTTCTCTATTTCGGAACAAACACCCTTTGGAATGACCTTTTTTGCATTGCATAAATGGGAGTAGCAGCTAAAACTACTTTAGCCAACATGATTATACCAGTTAGTGATAGTAGCTTATACTTCCATCCTGCTAATTTATTCCTCATGTTGTTGATCAGATACTAAAATGTATCTTTTTTCACTCTTTGATATAAGAGTGGAACTCCTAAAAGATTTCCGAGATTATCAACATGAGAGAAACCAAGTCCACTGCTAATCTTCATTTTCAAAGCAAGGGAAACATTCTTAGAGAAAAAGACTTGGGTTTTCTGTTCACTAATTCGATGGCCAGAACTAACACAAAAATGTTCAATAACTTTTTCATAATCAACATCTGATCAATAGATGCCTTACTAAACAAGATTAAATCATCAGCAAAAATGAGGTGAGAAATACCAGGGCCATCCTGTGATAGTTTTATAGGCTTCCACAAACCACTTTGGACCTCAATATTAATAGCCTGAGTCAAATGCTCTATACAAAGAACAAAGAGGTAAGGCAGTATAAGGTCACCTTGTCTTATCCCACGAGAAGGAACAAAAACATCAACAAGATTCCCATTCCATAATATCTGCACAGTTAAAGAGCTAACACTATGCATGATAATTTTTTAACATTACTTGGTATACTTTTGTCTACTAGAGTATCCTCAATAAAATCTCAGTCAAGTCTATCATATGCTTTCTCTAAGTCAATTTTAACCGCCATCCAACCTTTCTTACTAGTTTTCCTCCTCATTGAATGAATGATTTCTTGAGTAACAATAATATTGTCAATTACATTTCTACTAAGTACAAAGCTTGACTGGTTTGGATGTACCTATTTTTGCATCAAAGGCTTCAATCTGTTCACAAATACTATTGACACAATTTTGTAGAGCACCGTGCAAAGACTAATTGGCCAGAATTAGGAAAGAGATTCGGGATTAACCATTTTTGGGATCAATACAATAAAAGTGTGATTAGTCCAATCCACAAGCTTTCCACCATTCCAAATATTCTTCACAAAATCACAAATATTTTTTCCCACTATTGACCATTTTTTCTAACAGAAAACTGCATGTATCCCAAAAATACCAGGAGCTTTCAAAGGGGCCATTTCAAACACAAAAATTTGGGCTTCCTCATTAGTAACAAAAGCCTTTAAGGTATCAACTTTAGGTTTATTCATTTTATAGAATAAACCTTGTTGAAGGAATCTCTATGAGTTGACTTATTCTTTGTAAAAAGGTTCTTATAAAAATCAGAAAAAACACCAACTATCATCACTCAGTTTTAACATACTGATCAAGTTGGATCTTCTTCTATTAAAGACACTAGCATAAAAAAAAATTAGTGTTACGATCACCATCACACAACCATTTACAGTGGGCCTTTTGTTGTCACAAACTCACATTTTGCCAAAAACCAACCGAGGGATACCTGTCAAACCTCTTTTCAATCCCCTTAAGTCTAGCCATAAGAACCTTTTTTTTCATACCTATATGTCCAAAGGAAATTAAGTTCTAGTCCTTAATTTTAGAACTGAAATTATTAATGTTATCCACCACAGAATCGTTCAAGAACCATGAACCATGCAGAACCGTATAAAAGTGGTCATGTTCCAACCATGCAACAATGAATCGAAATGGCCTTCTATTATTGGATAATTCTTGAACTCTTGTATATAAACTAATTGGTCTATGGTCCGATCCAATACGTTGAAGATGAGCCATAAAAGAATCAGGAAAAGATTCCATCCGAATGTCATTACAGATGAAATGGTCTAGTCGTTAAAGAAGTAAACCCCGACTCTAAGTAAAACTTGGCCCTTTAAACCCTAAGTAATAGTCCGTTTTCAGTGAAATCGAAACAGTAGTTTTGGGACCACAAATATGATGTAAGAATAATTATTTTATTATTATTTTAACGTCTACAACATGTTAATATTATCGTAAAAAATTTTTTTTAAGAAATTTTACAGGTTACATGCTTAATTTGGTAAAAAGGACTAAATTACAAAAGGTGAAAAACTTGAGTTCTATAAGCTAAAGGGATTTAATAGCTACGATATTAAAGGGTTAGAGGTTTATGTTGTAAATATACCATGGTTATAATGAGTGGACAATTATGGACATTACATATGTTGTTTTTAAAGGTTAATAAAAAGGTTAAATGTGTAATTTAGTAAATAATGTTAATTAAACTAAAGAAAAGACAAAACATCATCTTTTGTGTTCATCGTCCACCGAAATAAGCTTGGAAAAACACCATTTTTGATGCTTTGAAGTTTCGGCTAGCTTGATCCATGCATGTGTTCATTTTTTAGGTTAGTTTTTAATGATTTTTATGGTTTTGGGATCGTTGTAGCTTAATCTAGCTAGCCTAGGGACTAATTTGCAAAATTGTTAAAAGATTAAAGTTTTTCCATGAATGAATTCATGTTGTTTATGAAGTTTGATAGAAGAAAATGAATCTTTGTTGTTAGATAAACAACTTTTGTAAAGTGATTTTGGTTGAAAATATTAATTAGAGATTTATTTGTAAATTTTGTAAAATGTGGTGGAAATTGTGAAATGTATGAGTTCATATGGACGCGTATGAAATTTGACTAGACTTGGGTAGTGAGAAATTTGCATGAATTTCATTTTTCGAGCTTAAGGACTAAATTGTAAAGAAATCAAAACATTAAGGGCAAAAGCATAATTTTACAAAATATGAATTTGGATTGAATTGAATAGAATTGCTATTAATTAGGGATTAAGGGCAAAACCTTGAACGTCTTTAGATCAGGGTAAAGACAAATTTTTGGACTAATCGACTCTGTATTTACGTTTTATTGTCGACGTAAGTTCCTAAGTTTAAATAGCGTTTTAAGTTTATGTCTTAAATGCTATCATGTTATATTGTCAAATTATATTTCGGCGGAAAAATACAACGACGTATCGATGATCATCGATCAATGAAAAGGGATGGATTTGATCATCGACTATGAAAAGGGATAGTTTCAACTATCGATTATGAAAAGGGATGGTATCGTATATGAAAAGGGATAGTTTCGACAATCAAATATAAAAATGGATGGTAACGATAATCAACTATGAAAAGGGATGGTGATGACCATTAATTAATGAAAAAGGATGGTGACGACCATCGAATATGGAAAGGGATGGATACGACCATCGTTAGCACACTTTATGTGAGCTTCGATAAAGGTTTTCGATACAATTTACTTTGTTATTATGGAAAGGTAGAAGTATGTGTATCCATAATTATGGATAGTATGAGTTCATATGATTTATACTTATGAAATTTATCTTATCATGTGTTGATATTGAAGTTATGTGATTAAGCACTAATTTGGGTTGTTGGTAATGCTTAGGCTTATGCCAAGCTTGTGGTAGATTGACCCATATTTATTTTAAGCTTATGAATTGTAATGGTAGGCATTGTTTATGAATTACGAACTTACTAAGCATTATATGCTTACTTTGTGTTCTTTTTCTAAGTTTTATAGTTAATCAAAAGCTCGCTCGGGTTAGAAGATCGTTGGAGGTCTATTCACATTATCCATTGGCTATATTGGTAGATTTTGATGTTTTTAATTCATGGTTATAATGCCATGTATAGGTGTTTTGTACTTGACAAAATAGCCAATATGTTTAGTTTGTAAATAAGGTATTTTGGTTGATGACATTATGGCATTTAGTGCTTGTTGGCTAATGTTGAAGTGGTTAGTGATGATATGTATTGAATGGCTTTTTTGGTATGCTAGAATGTGATCTTAGCATGTGACTATTATGGTAGGATTTGGTATGGAACTAGGTTGCAAATGTTGAGTTGGCAAATGCTAATTTATTCTTATGTTTAAGTATATTTCATGTATGTGAATTGAGGTGCCTTTTGGCATATTGGTTGTATGAATAGGTACCATATTGATCTAGTTTGATTATGCATATTTTAGGTACATTTTGAATGCTTGAAATGGGTGCAAATGGCTTGCATGTGTGTACATGATTTGGGTAAAGGAAATGGCTTGACAATGGGCTATTTCTTGTTCATACGAGCTAAGACACGGTTGTGTGTCTCAGCCGTGTATGACACATGGCCATGCGACACGACTGTGTGTCCCTTGTAGGTTTCAAAGGGTTGCAATTCAGGTTGTTACACGGCCTATCACAGAGCCAGGCACACGGGCATGTGAGGTCATATCGAAAGTTACACGGGCGTGTGGCTTGGCCGTGTGACCTAAGTCAGAGAGTTACTTGGGTAGGGACACGGCTGTGTGCCTCTACTTCGAATGCCCACACGGTCGTGTGACCTCTACAGTGTGAAAATTTTATCTTTTTCCCAAAAATTCTATATGTTTCTGATTTAGTCCCAAATCGGTTCTAAAGTGTTTTTAAGGCATCGAGTGCTCTAATAAGGGACATTATGCATGAGTTTGATTGATATTACCATGATTTATGAAATGTTTCGAATTAAAAGTTTCTAGTTTTAAGTTTTTTGGTAATGCTCTGTAACCCTATTTTGACAACGAATATGAGTTAGGAGTGTTACATTTAGTGGTATCAGAGCTACGATTTAGTTGATTCTCGGACTGAACGTAGCGTGTGTGAGTTTAGAAATACATGTCATTATATAACCTGTGATAGTGTGATAACTCTTGACTCGTTTGAAATATGTTTTCATATAGTAATGACATCCAACCGAGCTGACTCTGATGAAGTTGAAAGTAACGCGCAAGCCTCCATTCATGGAGTAGCATCGAGTGGTTCAATGCCCGTATCTGAGGGCCAGAGAGGAAAAGCTAAGGAAGCTTTATTCCAAATGATGAGTGAATGGGTTACCGAATTTGTACGAACAAATCCAGTAGCTCAATGACCTCTACCCCCACCTGTTCCCTAACCGAGCCCAGTAGTTTCTCAGGGTTTGGAACCATTGTGAGTTAATAAATCGCCAGTGGACAAAATTCACAAATATGGGGCTGAAGAATTTAGAGCTACAGTTGATGATGATCCGAAGAGAGCCAAATTCTGGTTAGAAAATGCTATCAGAGTTTTTGACTAGTTATCTTGTTCACCGACAGAGTGTGTAAAATGTACCGTATCTTTATTAAAAGATTCAACTTATCAGTGGTGGAATACTTTTGTTTCAGTGGTACCGAGAGAGCATATCGATTGGGAATTCTTTCAAACCGAGTTCGTGAAGAAGTATATAAGTTAGAGATTTCTTGATCAGAAACGTAAAGAATTTCTTAAGCTTAAACAAGGCCGAATGATATGTCTGATTATGAGAGAGAATTTGTTAGACTAAGCAAATATGCCATGGAATGTATTGTAACTAAAATTGCAATGTGTAAGTGGTTTGAAGACGAGTTAAATAAAGATATAAAGCTATTAGTCATGATACTTGAACTAAAAGAATTTGTTATTCTGGTTGATTGAGCCACAAGACCGAAGAACTTAGTAAAGAAAAGAGAAAAGCTAATTATGAAGCTAGAGATTCAAGAAAGAGATTATCGGGAAAGTCTTATTAGTTATCATCAAAGAAATTGAGAGAACATGATAACCATTGGACTACTTTAGTTGGATATTCTAGTAGGGACCGACTAAACAACGTGCGGATTCAAAAGCTCAAGCTAAGTCTGTAGCGAGTGTAGGTAGTGTTAAAGACAATAACCCTGATTATTAAAGGTGTGAACGTCGACATTTTGGTGAGTGTAGGGTGAAAGATGGTGTGTGTTTCAAATGTAGGTCGTATAAGCATTTTATTCGAGATTTCTTAAAGGTACCCGAAAAAGAAAAGGTTCAGAATGTTCGACCTAGCAATACTGCCGCGAGAGGTAGACCACCTCATAATATTGGAAATGTGAGTAATAGTCGTACTGGAACAAAAGACTCTGCTATGAGATCTGAGGCACGAGCACCAGCCAGAGCTTACGCAATTCGTGCACGAGAGGAAGTTTCAGCGCCAGATACTATTCCTAGTACATTTTCTATCTTTAATATTGATATTACTGCTTTGATTGATCTGGGATCAACCCATTTGTATGTATGCACGAATTTAGTTCAAATAAAAACTTACCTGTTGAGTCCACTGAATTCGTGGTTAAAGTATCAAACCCCCTAGGTCGGTATGTGCTAGTTAATAAGGTTTGCAAAAACTGTCTGTTGATGATTTGAGGTTATAATTTTTCGGCTGGTTTGTTACTATTGCCATTTGATGAGTTTGACGTGATTTTGGGCATGGATTGGCTGACTATGCACAATACTATTTTGAACTATAGACGAAAGCTTATTGTGTTAAAGTGTTAAAATAGTGAAAAGCTTCAGATTGAATCAGATAGTTTGAGTGGTATGCCTAATGTTATTTCGACTATGTCAGTACATAAATATGTGGGAAAGGGCTGTGATACGTACCTTGCGTATGTATTTGATTCTAGAGTTTCTGAGTTGAAGTTAGAATCGGTTTCGGTGGTTTGTGAGTTTCCAAATGTGTTTTCAGAAAAGTTACCCGGGTTACCGCCGATCAGAGAGGTTGAGTTTGCTATTGAATTAGTACTGGGAACATTTTTGATATCGATAGCTCCTTACAGAATGACTCCTACTGAGTTGAAAGAGTTAAAAGTGCAGTTGCAAGAGTTAACAGATAGGGGTTTTGGTCGACCAAGTTTTTCACCTTGGGGTGCACCTGTTCTGCTCGTTAAGAAAAAGGACGGATCTATGAGATTATGTATTGATTACCGCTAGATCAATAAAATTATGATCAAGAATAAATATCTTTTACCGCGTATTGACGATCTATTTGATCAGTTGAAAGGTGCAATAGTATTTTTAAAGATTGATCTTTGTTCTGGTTATTATCAGCTGTGAGTTAAAGATTCAGATGTGCCAAAAATCGTGTTTAGGACCAAGTACAAACATTATGAATTTCTTGTGATGCCATTTTGTTTAACTAAAGCACCTACAATATTTATGAATTTGATGAACAAAATTTTCAGACAATATTTAGACAGATTTGTTGTGGTATTCATCAATGATATCTTGATTTACTCACGAGATGAGTTTGAGCATGTCGAGCATTTAAGAATTGTTTTGCAAACTCTGTGCAAAAAGTAATTATTTGCTAAGTTTAGAAAATGTGAATTTTGGATTCGGGAAGTTGGATTTCTAGGACATGTTGTATCAACTGAAGGCATCAAAGTTGATCCTAGCAAGATTTCAGCTGTTGTTGATTGGAAGCCTCCGAGAAATGTATCCGAGGTGAAAAGCTTTTTGGGATTAGTAGAGTATTACAGAAGTTTTGTTTAGGGATTTTCGATGATTGCTATGCCGATGACGAGATTATTGCAAAAAGATGTGAAATTTGAGTGGTCTGAGAAATGCCAGCAAAGTTTCAATCAGTTGAAAGCGTTGCTGACCGAGGCACCAGTGTTAGTTCAGCCTGAGTTGAGTAAAGGGTTTGTAATTTTCAGTGATGCATCTTTAAATGGTTTAGGCTGTGTTTTGATGCTGGAAGGCAAAATGATAGTTTATGCTTCTAGACAGTTAAAGTCGCGCCACCGGAATCAACTCAGGATCTGGATTCTCAATATGACCATTAATTATAGCCATCTGTTGATC
>CM025142.1:16099826-16114978 GCA_013467495.1 Gossypium gossypioides
ATTGAATATGTTTCATGATTGTTTTGGTAATTGTTTTGGTACAGATCTAAATGGTAAATGATGATTATGATTTAAATATGTTTTGGGTACCTTAAATGGATAATTTAAAAAGTATCAAGATAATGTTAAATTTTAAAATAGGTATCCGTATTTTGCATATATATACATCAATAATATGTTCGGCCAGGTTGCATTATTACTAAAGTTTCATATGTGATTGCATAATAATTATAGTTATTTACGTCGAATGGCTTTATTGTATGATTGTACAGAAGTTACGAAATGTTATGTTTGATTTATCTAATGAATTATACGAATGCCATTAATATTAAAGTTATGTGGTTCGGACATCAATCTGTATTTAATTAACATGATTTGGTAGATGATTGATATTGGATTTAGTAGTTATATGGTATAGAAGTTGATATAACCATGTGTATAAAAATGATAAATGACTATGTTGATCAGTGTTTTGTCCTGTAATGCCTTGTAACCCTGATTCAGGGACGGATACGGGTTAGGGGTGTTACATGTATGATCGTGACTCTAAGTTTAAGGTTGACTACAAGTGTCTATCGAATTAGGTATATACTGTATCCATAAAAATAGTTTAAGGTTTCATCGGAAGTAATCCCAACTCTGTGAGATTTATCTCATGGGCTGGGAAATAAAATTCCAAACCAAAATGTTATCCGACATTGTGTTCAACTACTTCAATTCAATCTTTCAAAGGAACACCAATGGAAATAATGGAAGAACTTCGGGAAATAGCTTTTGCTTGCCCAATCCACACTTCGGCAGCACAACGTCCTATGATCGCTAAGAAGAACTATCTTCAACTTCCTTTCCTTTGCGCAGCCGGACCCTTATTTACGCCTAAGGATCTCTCCCACTTTTTTTGTTCGCCATTTGTAAGGTCCCTTTCATTGACTTTTATAGATATATTAGGCTAGGGTCAGCTAACAGCTTGTGATTATCTTTTCCTCTTTTAGGGGGATTTATCTAGTACAAGTTTGAATTTGAGCTAGTACTGTTACGCGAAAAATGTTGATTTGGTCTTCCCGAAATTGCCACGGCCTCCATGCTGGCAAACTGTCTACACTTTGCCTTGACAAAACTTCACTCCTTTTGTAACAGCCTATTTTTTAGTGGTGTTAGAAATAATGGTTCCGGGGCCACAAATTTGATGAGTAAGTTCGTAAATGTTATTATTTAATATTTACGAGTCAAATATAGTATTAGAATAAATTTAAATCAATTTTAAATATGCAATTTATGCTATTTGAATGAATAATTAGGTTCAAGTGGTATAATACTAAAGTCAAGTGGTTTTAGAAAATGAGGTATCAGGACCTCATTTCTATAAATCGAATAAAATAGTTATGGAGTGTTATTAAGGTTGTACTAAAGTTTCGTTAAGAAGTTTTAACGTTTAAATAGGTAATTAATTAAAAAGGACTAAATTGCAAAAGGTGCAAAGGTTGACTTCTATTAGTTAAATGGGTCTAATAGTTATGAAAAGGTAAATTCATGGACTTGGATGATAATTATTCCATGTTTAAAGTTAGTGGATGATATTGGATTGGTTTTGGTGTAATTTAATAGATTTTAAAAGGTTAATTTAGTAATTGAATTATTAAGTTAAAAGATTTAACAAACAAAAGATGAAATTTTGTCATCTTCTTTAATTTAGCTTAGCCAAAATTGATTCATCCATGGTTGTGGAGAAAAACAATCGGCCAAGCTTCCATTTCATGCATGGTATGTGTTTTGATCCCGTTTTTAATGATTTTTATGTTTTTAGGCTCATATTAGCTTAATCTAGCTAACCCGGGGGTCAATTTGTTAAATTTTTAAATGTTTTGAATTTTACCATGGATGCAATTGAAGTGTTCTTGAAATTTTATGATAGATTATTAAGCTTTGTTGTTAAATATAAGTATTTTGTTAAGTAATTTTTTATGATTTTCAAGTTTAGGGACTGATTTATGAAAAATGTAAAATTTAAGGAAAATAATGTAAATTATGATTAAATATGGGCTGTAATAGGGTTCCAAACAATTTTGCTAAACATGAAATTGAATAAAAATGGTTAATTTGCATGTTTTGGGTTTAGGGACTAAATTGTATAAAAGTAAAATATTGAGGGCAATTTTGTAAAAATGTCAAAAAGGACTTAATTGCATAAAATGAATTTAATTTTCTTTTAGAATTAGTGAATTGAATGGAATTATTACTTTAGATCAAAAACGAGTGGAGAATCGTGGAGAAGAGAAAATTACCAAATAGCCCCTGTACTTAGTTATTGCTGGAATTTAGTCTGGTAAGTTAGTATGAACTGTAATCATTTAAATATTGTTTAAATTTAATGTTTATTATGTTTTTTTGAAGTAAATGAATAAAAATATAAATGTATTAAAGCTATTATGAATTGACGGATATCGAGTCCTGGTTGAACCTTAGGAATTTTTCGGATACAAATGACATTTCATTAGGGATTTCATGTTTCGAGTGCTGGTCTTGAATGTCCTATCAATGGCTGAGGTCCTGCATTTGTTGAAGATTCTCCACAGCTCGTGTAAGTACCATCGTGTAGCTTACATTTTGACACACAGCTCGTGTGAGTACGGATGTAAAGGAATGGTTACGGTTATTTGTAAAGGCACACTTCGTGTGAGCTTTCCCGAGTATCTGATGTAATTTTAAATTGTTTGATGGATAAGAAAAAGAATGGAATGGTAAGTGACTTAATGGAAAGGTTCATGACTATATGAAAAGGGTTGATGCTTATGTAATGTATCTTATGAAATTCTATTTATGATGTAAATGAGTTTATATGTGTTTTTGATGAACCTATTAACATGTGAGTTATATGATGTTTGAATAGGCTTATACTAAACTCATGGCATTGGTAATGGTTTATGTTTAATCTCTGAATTGTAATATTAGAATTCTTAAGTAAGCAAATGGAATGAATCATGATCGTATGGTAATGATTATGAATTAAATGTTATGTTTATACTTGGTTGGTTTCATATGTATCATGAACAAGTATACTAACTTGTGAGTTTGATAGTATTATATAAGCTTTTATTAAGTTTATGGCATTGGTAAAGGTTTGTACTTATTCTGTAAATTTCATTATTGAAATGGTAAGTTATGTTTTAAGTTTATACGAGCTTATGAAACATTCATTGCTTACGTAGTTTTCTTTCACTGGTTTATAGATTTTCGAAAGCTCAATCAGTTTGGAAGCTCGTCGGAGACCTATCACACTATCCATTAGACAAATCAGTAGTTTTTGAGTAATTGGGCTAAGGTTTATAATGGCATATATAAGGTGATTGGTAATGGTATTGTGGTGTATGTGTTAATGGTGTTTTGGCATGTATAAGCTTTGGAAAGCTATGTTGGTTTGGTACACTTTGATGCCTTACCAAGTTATGTGATTTTGGTTACTTTAAAGTGCTTATTAATAAGGTGATCTTGGCATGTTGATGATGACTTGAAAATGATTACTTGTGACATGTTTTAATTCATATTTGAGCTAAGTTATCATGTACGGACATGGCAATATTATTATGTATAGGTATTTTATATTGATAGCTCATGGATGTATTAAATGGTTGATTTATTAAGTTTATGTCTTTGAAGTTTATGTTTAGTTGAAGAACCTATATTGCTTGTTAAGTAAGGTCTTTTTGACTACTTTAGGGTAATTGAAAGGTATGGTATGCTAGTGGTGGCTTGAAAATGGTAAATGTGATGTGTGTTGGTAGGTGTTTGAATTAGGTTATTATGTTTGAACAAAATGGCATGTATTGATAGTTGATGTTTTGGTATGTTTTTGGTGCCCATTAATGGTCTATTGGTTAGGCAAGTTAAGATGTTTGAATGGTATGTTTAACTGTATTTGGATGATGTTTGAGTCCTTTAAAAGTGTGCACAAATGGATTGGATGTTTATGCATGGTTTGGTTATGAAATGGTTTGATCTTAGGTGAATTTTGGGTTCACACGGCTTGAGACATGGGCTGTCACACGGCATAGCGACACGGTCGTGTGTCACTTGTGATTCCTTAGGGTACCAAGTCAGTGAGTTAAACAACCTAGTAGATGGGCGTGTGGGGCATCTCAAAGAGTTACACATGTGAGGACACGGGCTGGGACACGACTGTGTGTCCCTTGTTCGAAAGTTACACGGCCTGGGGTGATTCCACATGGTCTGGCCCCACGGCTGTGTGACCCATGTTTCCAATTTTTGTAACTTTTTCCTAAACTTTTCGTCTTGTTTCATATTAGTCCCGAATTGTTTTTAAACTATTTTTAGGGCCTCAAGGGCTTAATTTAAGGACAATATGCATGTAAATGAATGGTTTATGATATTATTAATATGTTGAATGATGTGATTTTTAATTATTTTTGATTGTATGGTAATGCTCTGTATCCTTAATCCTGTGACAGAGACGGGTTACGGGTGTTACACCTTTATTTTCTCATTCCAAAACCTATTCTTGCCACACTAGCACACAAAAATCGACAGCAAGCGATTAAAAGCACCGAATTCCAACACAGTCCAAGTCCTAATACAATATTAAAAATACTAACTAAAATGTCTTAAAATGCAACAAAATGTACCTAAATACAAGCAATTAGCTAGGTCTAAAGGCATGAAATATAACTCTTTTTAAGAGTTATCACACCCCCAAACCTAAGTTATTGCTTGTCCTCAAGCAAAATACACCTAAATGAATGAATGCACCTATTTTGCCTATGGAAAAAAAATCCTTCTTATACTGCCTAGCTATTCGAAAAAAAATTATACCTCCGTTCTCAGTAATATTATCTTTTCCTAAAATCGATTCAAATGTCAAATTTTTGTTTAGCAAAGGCAGTGCAAAAATTTTTTTCATTAGTACCCATGCATTCTTTCTATCGTCCTATAGCAAATATCTTTTTGTTCACTTAGTTCATTTGTTACCTAAACAAGAGTCACTTGTTTTAAGCCCATATCAAAATATATTATTCACATTTTTATATATTTATTCTCTTTCTTTCTGTTCTTTCTTTTTTTTCCCCCTTTTATCCCTTTGTTTTATGGAAACCATATTAGGGGATTTAGTCATGTCACAAAAATGTTTTTGACTTGACAATCACGATGGAACATACACCGAATTGTCGAGTACCTCATTATGTCACAATTTAAACCAAAAGTCACTCATGAAGCTAATACCTTTAACTAAAAAGATGGATGGGGCATACAACTACCTCCTTAGCTACTCAGTCCTTTGCTACAACGGAATGCCCCTAAAATTATATCACACACTCTTACTTAGACCCTCCTTTCTAATCAACAGCACGATGGAGCAAAGAAAGTGATGCTGGCCTATTTAGCAACTCTGCGTATTCGAGTGCATACTTATTTAAACAAAATGCCGTAGCAATTTAACTAATGTTTGGTTTCAAAAATCCCTAAGGGCATTAAAAGATACTTTCGAAAAATCAAAAAAAAATAGAGTATAGGAAATCCCAGTTTTAGAAATCAATTTCCAAGCAATTAGCCTAAGCTAACTTCACCTAATCTATTGTTACCTGTGCTAGGTATATCGAAAAAAAATTAAGCTCATCATCGAACATCATAAAGAAAAACTGTACTTCTTATAGACAAAGCAGTATTTCAATAGTTATTATGCCATGGCAAAATATCCTATATACCAAAATGAACATACTAAATATAAAATGCAACATAGATGCACAATACACCCCCAAACCTAAGGGATGTATTGTCCTCAAGGCATGTAAAATCATGAACAGTATATATACAAGTATGAATATGCACACAAACGATAAATAAAAAATATGCAATGCATGAGAGAAAAATAAAAACAAAAACTTAACTTTCTTAGACTGGAACGTTGGCACTTCATTCAATTCTTTTTTGTGGACTTGCGAACACTGACTTTGTATTGTATCTTCCTTTTCCATAGGCCAACTTCCTCACCTTCTTTTTCAGTATCCGTTAGTCCATCGATCAGTTGATCAATTGCTTAATCTTATGTAGTCATGGAGGTGGGTGAAAATGTCGGTATAGGATTTTTACCTTTTTTAGTGGCAGTAGTTGGTGCAGTGGCTGGTGCAGTAGCTGGGACATTTGTTTCTTCCTTTCCTTCTTCTACATCCTTATCTAGTTCGGTAGAGGTTGACTTTTCTATCTCCTCTTCAGTAGCTTTTCCTTTATCTGCAGTGGTTTTTTAGTCAGGGAGTCAGTTTTGGTAGCGAATGGAACTAGCTCTTCTCCACACTTATTAGACAAGAGAAAAGTAGCTGGGAAAGTAGGAAATTCTAGCATGAGTGTCGAAAATTTTTTCTGGAGTGATCTTCTTAATGCCAATTCCCTATCTTTCACATACGACCAATACCAAGCCTAGTGTTCGTTGCTTTGTTCCAACTCTTTCATCAAACAAAGACAACCTCTGTTCTAACTGCTTTAGAGAAGTCAAGATTTTCATGTCATGAGAGGCGAGAGATGCTGCTGTGGGAACATGTGTGGTAGGGGAAGCTTGATTGTGCTAGGATGTTGTGGCAAACTCAATTCCTCGTAGCTTGGAAAAAATTGCTCGAGTGATCCCACCCTTATTGTGGGTAACATCTTTAGCATAAACTAAAGGCATATTTGTTGTCTTACATAGGGTAGAAATAAGGGAAGGAAAATTCAAACTCCTGACATTCTTATGAACACACCAATGGACCTCTTAGATGATAATATTCCCTACATTTATCTGTCTTCCTTGTAAAATAGAATACAACAACATTAGTCGTATTATGCGTAGACGACATAAGAGGACTCCTTAAAAAGTGGTACCACACCTTCCCAATTGGTTTTAATGCAGCTCTTTCAACCATGTAACACTCTTGGCTTGAAATAATCCATTACGTTCCTTCAATGCATAAATCTTCCAATACTTTTGCCAACCACTTCGATGTAATATTCTCACAAATTCAGAATGCTCATTTCTAACCTCCTCGATGCCGAACTGGCATTAATATAATATTCATTGAATGGAACAAATTTACCCCTCATATAAATAAGGGAGAATTCGGGGAATTTACATGAGCTAAAACTCTCTTACCACTTTACCCACAACATCCCCTGGGTGTAGACAAAATCTGCTCCAATTGTTCTTTGCTCCAATTGCTACAATTAAGGATACCAATTCATCGTACCCCAAGTGGGGCTCATCCTTCAATAAAAATCCTCGTTCAAAGAAAAATGGTCGCTTTAGAATATTAGTTCAATACCTTGTGGCAGTAGTAGTATTAAAGAATATATTCGGTTGCGGGGTGCCAAACCCGCAAAGATTCGGTTGTTTTGAAAGTACTCTTTAGACGAGCCATGAAGAGAAAGTCAGGGAAACAAAAAATAAAAAATAATGGAGTAAAAAAAATAGTAGAGAGGTTGAAGACGAGAAAACTGTAAAAATGTGAACTTTGTGAGAAGTTAGAAACGTGAACAGTTTGAAAAAAATAAAAAGGGATAATGATGATAGTTTTTAGGGAATGGGAAACGTGAGGAAGACAAGTTATGACGTAGAGGAAAAGTTTTCTAATATTCACTAAATGCAACTGCCTAAAAATCTTTCCTTTGGAATTTTCTAACCGATCAACTCTTTTATTAACACCTCATCGTTCAGTTTGTCACGGCATAATGTTTCTTTGTAATGTTGCGGCAAACTACTGCTCAGTACACACTAACAAATCCTGCTTCTTTTATTATGCTCCTGTCATAATAAAAAAACAGAAATGAAATTGTATTAAAAATAAAGAGAATAAAAGTAAAAATGGGAAATAAAACAGAAAAAAACTACATATTGACGAAAACAAAAAATTCAAACATCATGAAGGCTAAAGCCTTGCTTGTCACACTCTATAGGAACACCCCCAGTAATGCTTCAAGCGTTGTCTATTAACCTTGAATGTAGCCCCTATTTTTATGTCTTTATCAACATCACCATATAAATACACTTGAATTACTTCAAAAGGTCCAGACCATAGAGATTTTAAATTACTAGGAAATAATTTGAGCTTGGAATTGAACAATAATGGTTGCTGTCTAGGTTACGTAGTTGTAACACCCATAACTCGTTTTTGTCGCCAAAATAGGGTTACGTAGTATTACCGCACAAAACAAAACATTTTATAGCCAATAATAATTAATTTTAAAATGAATTTAATAAATACATAAGAAATCCAAAATGGAATAAATCGAGCCTTAAATCAAGCCTACGTGGCCTTAAAATAGCTTTCGAGAAATTAGGGACCAAATCAAAACAAATCATATGTGAACAACATCGTGTAGCTTACATTCTGACCCACAACTCATGTGAGTAGGCCCATTTCACAGCTCGTGTGAGCATTGATGTAAAGGGAAGGTTACGATTATATGTAAAGACACACTATGTGTAAGCTTTCCCGAGTATCAGATGTAATTCTAAATGGTTCAACAGGTAAGAAAAGGGAAATGAAATGGTAAGTATGCAAATGGAATGAATCATGATCTTATGACAACATTGATGAGTTAAATTTTATGTATGTATATGGTAAACTACATATCTTATGGTTGATTTCATATGTATCATAAACAAGTATAATAACTTGTGAATTTGATGATGTTGTATAGAATTTTACTAAGCTTATGGCATTGGTAATGGTTTATGCCTAATCTATGAATTGTATTATTGGAAGTGGTAAGTTATATTTGAAGTTTATACGAGCTTACTAAGCACTCGTTGATTATATAATTATTTTCCTTTATTTTATAGATTATCGGAAGATCGATCGGTTAGAAGCTCGTCAGAGACCTATCACACTATCCAACAACTAATTTGGTAGCTTTTGTGTGTTTTGGCCAAGGTTAATAATGACATGTATATGTTATTTAGTGATGGTACTTTGTAAATGCGTTAATACGTATTTGATACGTATGAGCTTTGAATTTCATGTTTGGTTTGGTGAACCTTATCTTCTTACCAAATTATGTCATTTTGGTCATTTTCAAATGATTGTTTATAAGGTTCTTTTGGCATGTTGATGATTGCTTGAAAATGGTGTTGTAACGCCACAAATTTCATATGTGTGTGATTTGTTAAGTTTTGTCGTAAATGAGTACTTTTGGAAATTTTGCTATTTTTGTTCCTAGCCTTGTCCTTAATTGCCTGGTTTATATTGTACTTTCGATCAACTCATGTTAGAATGAATCTGGTGGTTCAAGTGGTAAGGTGTTGGCTTGCCTTGAGATCTTGTGTTCGAATCCATATGTGGGTGGATGACAATAATTTTTGCTTCTGGGTGTGTGTGCCGTTTGTGTCGTAGAGGTTGGGTGGAATTGATATTCTGTGGTAGTTGGATGAGGATTAGTGGGTCGAATTTTGTTGGATTTGGTTGGTAATGAGGGTAGTGAGGAGTTGAGAGTGTTATCTGGAATTTTATTTTATTTTTGACTTGTTTCCAAATTCCTTTTTTTTCCCATGTTTTTGTTCTCTGCAAATTTTCTTCTTTTGATATTAATTTGTTTTGGTCTTTCCCCTTTTACTTTCTTCAATTCTAACTTCTTTCTGCTCAATTGAATCGCTGTGGCTTGGTTTCCTTTTGGGTTTTCTTACAGTTTGGTAAGTAGGGTTTATGTGAGTTCGCGTGGTTTAGGGATTTTGGGAGTGACGAAGTTGTAGTAATGGTTTTTGCAGCAGGAATTTAACGGTTGTGAATATGTCAGTTTAGGTGGGAAACATGAGTTTGACGCTCTTTCGACGAATCAATCCTCGTAGGGAAGTGTTGTTTGTTCGAGGGTAAGTAATTTTGTCAAATTGGGATAATTGTGGTTGTTAAAGTTTTGATTATTCAAGAAGTCGTTGGCAATTAGTTTCGTAAACTGGAGTGTTCCTAAAGAATGATTTGTTAAGTTTGTGATCTTTTCAAGTACTGGTTGTCTTCCGGGGGCGTTCGTATCGGATCTAGACCAGGTGTGTAATGAGAAACTCAAAAAATAGTGAACGGTGAAAGCTGAAATTAGGGCCTGTCGATGCCACACGGCCTTGTGCCAGGCCGTGTGTCACGTTGACATGTCATGTGTGAGAACGTGTGTGACACACAGTCTAGGCCAACTTGAGTCGTGTGGACCACACGAGCGTGTGTGGGCTTGTATCAGGTCGTTTGGGCCACACGAGTAAGACCATTTTGGGGCATGTGGGCCACACGGGCAACCTATTTTAGGGTGTGGGGTCCCCACAGGCAAGCCATTTTAGGTCGTGTGGGCCATACAGGCATGTAAGCCCAATATTCAAAATTTTTCCCTAGGGCCATACATGTCGTTCCGACTGACTGTGGGTATTCTATGGGGTCAGTATGTGGTTATATAATCCTTAAAGCATGAATTTTTTTAATCTGTTAGTATGAAACTTGACGTAAATTACGCTTAAGTTCATGTAATATGATGTGATATGTATGATCTGCTATATACAAAGCATGTTCTGCATCTGTTATATGAGCATGTATGAAATGTAAATTCAGTATCTATTATTTCTGTTTTTTTTATATCTAGCTATGGGGTGGGACATATGTTATGTGGAGGAAGTGTTCTGCGTGAGGCGATATCTCGCCATTATACTGGCAGCACTGCTGCGATTATTCTGAAAAGTGCGTATGGGCACTAAGCGGTGTGTAGGGCTGGGTGGGTGTTTTATACCCCTACGTGGTGTGTTGGGATGGTCGGAGCTGGTGTGTAGAGGATGGGGGTAGGATTATATATTTCTGCATTTGTACTACTCTAATATGGTTCTGATTCTGCATGAGAAGTATATTTGTATATGTTCTGCCATGTAATTAAATATGAAATTCTATTTCTTATTAGTTACACACTAAGTTATAAAAAGTCACTCTCTATTTGTCCGATAATTTCACGTAACCCTCAGACTTAGGCGGTTCAGTGCGACGGGAACTTGGTTACGTTCATTCTTCCATAAACTAATTTTACTTAAAGTAAACTTATTTTAAATTCTAGTTTGAGAGTTTTGTAAATTTTAGACTCTTTAGACTTTTTGGGTTTTATTTCTGGTTTGGATTTTATTTTAGGATTACAAACATGACATTTGATAAAACGATTTTACGAAAATGACTATTTTTCTACAATCAACTATTTTCAAGAACACAAACTCGATTTTTCAAAATATAATGTTTTGAGAAATTCCACTGCAAAATATTTGATTCGGTTAGAAGATGTAAACAAACAACGGTTTTAATTAAATAAGTATGACAAACACGTTTTTGAATAAAGCGGGCTTTTAAGTAAAGATGCACGATGTTTTTTGAAAAGTGAAAGTTGGTTTTATAACTATTTTAGGTAACATTTCTAGATTTGGCTATAACGTCTGGGCCAATTTTAGGGTGTTACATGTAGTGGTATCAGAGTCAGGTTGTAAAACTCGGACTGTAAAATTTTGGGTTCAAAATTATGTTTGTGAAAGAAAAACTATTTTTCCGAGTAAAGTTTATTTTTAAATTTGAAAAGTAAATTTGTGAAATACCGAGTCTCCAGCGCTGATTCTGTAAGTACTTCTAACTTAGAAATACTTTAGTTAGAAAATTCTAAAACAATTAAATCTGTACTGAGTTAGATAGAGACTAAAAATTCCTGAAATTTCTAAAATTCCTTCTGATACATATTTGAAGCATAAGATACTTGCTAATAAAAACTGAAACTGATGCATAAATTTTTTTTAATGTAGATAAATCTATAAATACGATGAGTGCTTGTAGAACACGTGCCCGTGGTACTCGTGGTGGCGGTATGCCTAATCTTGATATGAGTGAGATACTGGCTACACCTACTGCTGAGACTAGGTCTTAAATTCACTCGACTAGGGACAACGCATTGTCCAAGCCATGCTTAAAGTGTTGGAGAGGGTCGTTGGGCCCCATTCTGGTTTTGGGAGCCATGGGTAGATAACTGAATGACTTTAGTCTAACGACACTGAGTTTTTTAGGGGCGTCATTGGAGTCGCCCCGCCTGTGGCTGAATACTGGTTGGAGGCCACAAAGAGGATCATAAATGATACCGACTGCACCTCTAAGCAGAAATTTAAGAGTGCAGTATCTTTGCTTCGTGATGAGGCATATCAGTGGTGGTTAACGATTTAGGAGGGTACTTAGTTAGATCGGATTACTTGGGATTATTTTAAGACCGCTTTCTCAAGTAAATATGTGAGGGCGAGTTATATGAATGCTCGTAGACGCAAAGTTTACGAATCTCACTTAGGGGGATTGGACTGTGGCTGAGTATGAGGCTGGATTCTAAGACTGAGCTGTTATGCTTGTGGGATGGTTGCGACTGAGTATGAGAAGTGTGTTCACTTTGAGGAAGGATTAAAGGATAATTTGAGAGTTCTAATAGCTCCGTAGAGAGAGTGAGAATTCGTCGTCTTAGTGGACAAGGAAAATATTGCTGAGGAGGTTAAACACGTTGAGCGCAAGAATAGAGATCGTGAGAGGGGTAAGAATAAGAGGGATTCGGAGCCCTTTAATTTTGTTTAAAGGGCTAAGGAATGGGCCAGGTCTGATGGGCCTTCGAGAGTTGGGGTTCTAGTTACTTCTATTGTGGTTTAGCCGTGTGGGGCCTGTGATAGATGCCGTTCGAGCGAATGTTAGAGGACGTTGGAAGTGTGTTTGCGATGTCGGTTAATGGAGTACCGTATCAGAGATTGCTCATAGCATTTTAATCAGCCGCAAGCTCCAACTTTGGGTTTTGTTCAGCCTTAACGGGCAGTTCAACAGTCACTTAGGGATCGTGGTCCAGCCAAGGGTAGTAATGGTATGGGTAGAGGACAGAGAGCACTGGGCAAAGATGCTAATCAGACTGAGGGGAGGCAACCTACGTTGGTTTATGCTACTAGACGTCGTGAGGATAGAGACACCTTTGATGTGATTACCGGTACATCCTTTATTTTTTATGCCTCTTATTTTGCATTGATAGGCATAGGGTCAACACATTCTTATGTAGCTAGTCCGTTGGGCCAATCTGTTCGGTTAGTAAACTGTATAGGAATGTGCCGTTGGAGATACAAGGGGTTGTGTTTCTGGCTAATCTGATGGAGCTACCGCTTGGAGAATTTGATCTGGTTCTTGGCATGGACTGGCTTATAGAGCATCGAGTTAGTTTGGATTGTGCTTCTAAGAGGGTAGTTTTGAGATCAGAGGATGATGTGAAGATGGTTATGACCGGCGAGGGTCGGGATTACTTATCCAATGTGAACTCCGCTCTTGTGGCTGAAAAACTGGTTCGAAAAGGGTGTGAAGTGTACTTAGCTTTTGGAGTGATTGACTTTTGTGGGTCCATCTGTTGGGAACATTCAAACGGTTAAAGAATTTTTGGATGTTTTTCTCGAGTAGTTATCGGGCCTGCCTCCGGATCGAGAAGTCATGTTTGATATTGAGCTTTTGTTGGGTACAACTCTGGTGCCCATCGCTCCTTATCGTATCACACCGAAGGAGCTTATGGAGTTAAAGGCTCAACTTTAGGAACTCCTTAATCTTGGGTTCATCTCTCCTAGTGTGTCTCTGTGGGGGGCATCGATGTTATTTGTAAAGAAAAAGGATGGTACCATGAGAATGTGTATCGACTATCGATAGTTGAATAAGTTAACGATAAAGAACAAGTACTGACTTCTAAGGATTGATGACCTGTTCGATCAGTTTTATGGGGCTTCTGTGTTTTCTAAGATAGATCTCCGTTCTGGGTACCATCAGCTTAAGTTTAAAGAGGTTAATGTCCATAAGATTGCTTTTAGGACTCGTTATGGGCATTATGAGCTCCTAGTTATGCCCTTTTTTTGACGAATGCTCCGACTACATTTATGGATATTACGAATCGGGTTTTCCAATCGTACTTGGATCAGTTCATCGTCATCTTTATCGATGACATTCTGGAATACTCTAGGATTGAAGATGATCATGATAAGCATCAACATCTTTTGACTCAGGCTCTTGTTCTGATACAACCTGAATCTGGTAAGGAGTTCATGGTATACAGTGATGCATATCATGTTAGTTTCGGTTGTATACTGATGCAAGATGGTAAGGTTGTGACTTATGCGTCCCAACAGCTTAAGTCACACGAGGGCAACTATCCGAGGCACGATCTTAAGTTAGCTATAGTTGTCATCGCCTTAAAGATTTAGAGGCACTATTTGTATTGTGAGAGGTGTATCATTTACACCAATTAAAAGAGCCTCAAGTTTCTCCTTACCCAAAAAGAGTTAAACCTTAGGCATCGTAGATGCATTGAACTACTTAAGGATTACAACTACACGATTAAGTATCATCCTGGTAAGGGCAATGTGGTGGCTGGTACTCTTAGTCGTAGGGAAATGTTTGATTTGAGGGTGATGTTTGCTCGCCTAAGTCTGTTTGATAATGGGAGTCTGTTAGCCGAGTTGCAAGTTAAGTCGACTTGGATTAATCAGATTCTGGATAAACAGTAGGGGGATGATTCTCTGGTTCTGCAATCCCGTCAGGTGAAGGATGGTAGTATGTCTGATTTTGGCCCAGAACAGGGGCCATCCAAAGTCTAGTAGGCCTGGTCGCACATCACGTTGGGCCATCCACTATGACTGGCACTTGACGTGGGCTGCTATATGCCTGAACCACTTTTTACTTGTAGGATCCTTTCGAATCCTCTAAGGTCCCTTACTCATTGTGGTACGGGTTAGGGTGCTTCCTTCGGTTCCAAGAGCCCACGATCTCTAGAATACTCCCGGTGTGCGACCACTTACTCGTTTCTCCTCCTCTCCACTCATCTAGCTTGAGTGTTACACAACCACTCGTAGATAAGGTCATTTAGTACACCTTTTGGTGGACAAGTCAATTCTTGAGGATCAATTAAAACACCAGCCCTCTAGCACATCTCCACGATCAGGTACGGGTATGTGAGTCCTCGTGTATGCCCTCCGATAAATTGTTGCATGTTTTTGAGGATCTGTGTAACATCCCTATTTTGGGCCTAGTCGAAACAGTGGTTTCGGGACAACAAATTCGACATGATAAAATTTATTTTTATTATATTTTTATGGTCTACAATTTCACAGAATGATTTTGTGAAAATTTCGT
>CM025142.1:16146990-16159119 GCA_013467495.1 Gossypium gossypioides
TTTTTGTTGATTAATGTTGTTTATTGATTTATAATTAAAACTCAAATTTATTTTTTAAATTAATTAATGAAAATAAATATTTTTATTATGAAAATATTTATGTTCTATTTATTTTAGATAAAACAATTTTTGAAAAATTAGTTTAGGAAAATTTGCCAAACAACATAAGATGTTTTACACAGACTAAACCAAATACTAGAAACTATCACTTTTTCTTAAAAAATTAATCTATTTTTCAAAAATTATCTTTTGGAAGCTATATTATACAATCTGAAGTATAATACAGTGACTATTATGGTATTTATGGTATTTTTATACATCACACAAGTGGTGTGTCTATGAATACTTAAATTTCTAAACACTTTTTTTTTATCAAGAGGTAATGAGAATGGGTAGGAGTGAAGCCAAGAATTTCATCATGAGAAGTCAAGTTAAATTTATGAAATTTTGGAAGGCCTAAGTTAAAAATTTTGTTTCAAAATGGTATAAAAAGGGGCCAAAATACAAATATTTTGTTTAATTAAGAGCTAAATAAACTTAAATTGAATTATTAATTATTAGAGGTTAAAAGTACAATTGTTCTATTTTACCAAGAGGGAGGAGGCAAAGCCTTCTTTGACCTTAGAAAAGGGATTGTCCAAGTTTAAACTCAGAATTTGATTGTCCAAGTTTAATCTTGGAATTCTTTAACCAACTTATCTCCCTTTAATATTGAGAAAATTTGCAACATGATAATACTTTTTCAAAATTATAAATATATCTCCCTTCAACTTTTTTACATCTAATGAAAACTCTAAATTTGCTCAACTTCATACTTAATGATCTATATTAGCGCATTATGGTGGAACATAAAATAGATATTGCACATCCAAATATTCTTAGATGAAATCTATTGGCTTATAAATGAAAGCCAATTCTCACGAGACAAATATTTCTTACATGTTGGCTCGATGCAAATGAAATTACATGCTTACTGTAAAGCTATTCTTATATTAATGGTTAAGCAATTAAATGGAGGCATAGTTTTGCTAATCATTAAGTATAGCATATATACATAGACAACTTAATATTATCCCAACAAAAACTACAAAAATCAAGCTTGGGATATAATGTACCAGCGTTGTTAGCACAAATTGCATACTATAGAGATTGTGCACAATCAAATTATTTCAAGAAATAATATCGCAAATTTCGGGTTGCATACATGTGATACATGAACTCATATATTATTTGGTTATCATCCAAAAATGCAACCGGCCTCTAACTTTTGCTGATGTTACTATTGATGACAATTATTAAAATATAACTTCTAATTCTTCAATAAAATAATAAAAATTTTCATCAAATTATTTTGCATCACCATTGACTCGAGATGGTCTAACTGGTCATACCAACACTATGAACTTCTTTTCACTATCTCATATGTCAATTATATATGTGTAATGTATTCCTTTGGGAAATATTTATAATACAAAAACATGAGTATCTCATGTCATTTCTATCTATGGTTTTAATGTATAACACATACAAATTTCTTTCAACATATATATTTTTGGTCTGAAAAATAATATTATGTTTTACGAAATTTTGCACCACATGGAGGTAAAATATTAGCTTTTAAAGAGCTTTTTACAGTTTGATGCAATATTAGCTCTTTAGGAGCATATAATCATCTTATAATATAACTTTAATGAATGATTAATTTATTTTAAATAATATACACTTTTGCATTTCTTTTCAACATGAATGATAATGTAACACCCTAAACCTGACCTAGATGTCCAGACCAAGTCCAAAGAGTTACATCCACGATATTAGAACACCACATGTATAACACAGTCAGAATGAACCATTTAACACATAATATCCAACACACCAATTAAGTGAGTATACAATCTTTTCAAATATCATAATATCTTAGAATATCGAAATTCCTAATAGTAGTAATTAAAAGAAAGATAAAAGCTTGACCGAGCTCCCGCAGCGTCATCCCATTCAAGTCTAAGAACTACTTAAAATCTAATTAATAACAATGTGAGTTGTGAGCTCAGTGTGTAAACAAAGTTTGTTTAACTAAGACACATTTATCAAATAGTTTCTGTACTCAAAGATTCAATTTAGATTTGATTCAGATTAATTATAGATGCTGAAACAATTTTAGTTTCATATACAGAACATATTAAATTCAAATGCAGATATCCTTAACCCCCATCCGCTACACACCATCTTTGGTCATCCCAATACACCGTTAAGGGGTTCAATGCCCACCCAACCCTACACGCCATAGAGTGTCTATCTAACACGTTTACAGAAACGTAGCTTAGCTACTAGATTGTAATGTGATGAAGCACCAAAATCAGAGTTATATACATGGTGGCTTAGCCACTAATTTAGAGCAGATCACTTCCTTCTTCACAATATACCAACCCATGCAGATGTCGAGTACAGATATCCATTATATGTATTCAGTTATTTTAAATTGTTTCACAAGTAGATAACATAGTTCAATATCAAATTAAGTATCATGGTACACATACAGTTATAGTATTTATACATATGTCACAGAGTATCAAAGAGTGCTCATTCAGTCAAATTCAGATTATTCATATAATAGGGAAACCAATATTAGTCTTAGGCAACATTTACGGCCTCAAAAACGGGTTTCGAGCCCTTTTTACATGCCACACAACCTGGACACATGGTTATTTCCTTGCCCGTGTGGCTCACACGCCCATGTTCTCCGCCCATGTTCTCTGCCCGTGTGGTTCTGAAAAGTAAATAGAGAGTTACATGGCCTGAACACACGCCCATGTCTTGCCCGTGTGACTCACATAGCCTGGGCAAACGCCCGTGTGCTTGCCCATGTGGTCCTAAGTCACAAACAGTGAGTTACACAGCCTAAACACACGTCCGTGTCCTTTGCCCGTGTGAACCCTACACTAGCATGACCACACACAGCCTAGACACACGCCCGTGTGCCTTACCTGTGTAGCTCCAAATTGATGAATTGTGAGTTACATGGCCATTCACACGGCTTGTCACACGGTCATGTAACATCGACAGCCATGTTTTTCTACGATCAAAATTCGTGAAAAATGAAGTTTTCGGCACTCACCTGAAGTAGTTTTGATGCAGAAACGACATAGAAAGATTGCAGAACCTAACACGACCATCCAATAATCAATTACACCATCATTCTCAATATTTTACTAAAATCAACCTATCGTCAAAATTATGTTGAAGTTTCAACGCAACCCCAACTTAATTCGCACACGTACCTCACACGAAACAGAGGAAATTAGGCTAACGCAGCGGAGGAGTGTCTCTTATAATAACCTCACCTAAAAAGTAGCCAATCGAGCGTTTAAACAGAGCGTTCAAGTAAACGAGCAAAATCCTGTTTCGACAAAATAACATTAACAAAACGAAACTCACAGAAACGAAATGAGATAACGACAGAACTTACACAATAATCGCACAATCGACCTCACAAGCAATGAAGAATTCCCAATTAATGCAGAATCAAGTATAGCAACAAGCAAAAAGAAAAGAAGAAAAGAAAAGGAAAAAAACTAAGAACTTAGAGAAATAAAAATAGAAGAACGATAGAATTTCTTTCAAAATGTTTTAAGTTAACCACAATCCCACCTTCCGGCATTTAGCAAAAATATTTCCTAACGTATACGATGGGACTCGAGCTCAGGACCAGACAGAATACAGATGCTTAACCAATGAAGCAGTAGGCTCATTCTTAACATAGATTTACACAAAATTGCACTTAACTACATAACACATGGATAAGGGTTGTTTTAAAAATAACAAAACTTTTAACGATGCAACTCAAACTTTAGACCTCAAACACAATAGCAGAACATAGAACCACAAATATAGAATTTTAATTACTGCAGATTCTCACAGTTAAATTCTATAATTTTGGAGGGCTACAACTTTCTCCCCTAAAAGAAATTTCGACCTCGAAATTTACCTGACTCAAACAGATACGGATAAAAAATAAAAACATTTATCTCCACATAAAAATCCCAATAACTAAATGTGTGAAGAGTTTTAAAAATTCATAGAGTTACAGATAGAGAATTATATAAATTAAACTTCTTAATAGAAATCAAATCAAATCAAATTTCAAAAGAAACTTATTAGACTGACTTAGGTTACCATGGATGAGAAGCAGTTATTATAAGCATCCTTTGTAATGAAGAGAATGAGATCATCCCCAAGCAATTATCAAGTATTCATTGATTCTAATGATTTTTAAACCATACAATTCAATTTTAATACTTGGATCCTAACAAAATTTTGACACAAACTAAGAACATATTAATCATCCTTATATGCATGGCCAATTTTAGCATCATAATAAAAATTTTCATCTTTTGTCAAAAAATTATCCTCCATTTCATCATTTTGGGATAACGAAATTTATCTCAATATTGTTTCCTTTTTTTTAATGGATGTTTTGATAAAGTTTTGCTAGATGCTTAAACATACAACAGGTACATGACTAATGCATTTTCATACCACATTAGTAGCATGAATTTTCAATAACCTTCGAATATTTTGACCACCATTTTCTTATTTTCCTTATTATTTTTTCTAGTGGTTAGAAGTATCACTATTATAACCACCATTATAACAATTATTCATACGTCTCCAACCATATCCTCAATTACAACGACAACCATGATCTCTATATTTTGATTTTTCATAATTGTTATGTATTGTTACATTCACTTCAACGAGTGGAACTAGGGGTGAGCAAAATCCAATTCGATTCAAAAAAATCGATAAAATTTTCAAATTTTGAATTAAAGAGTTCAAGTTATTTGAGTTTATCAGGTTATTCGGATCAACTCGAATAAAAAATTAAGTTTTCGGTTTAACTCGAATATGAATTACACAATTCAAGTTATCCAAAAATTTGAATAAGAAAAGCCAAAACTACGCCATTTTGATAAAAGTTTACCTTTTTCTAAAGTTAAAAGTCAAAACCATTAAGTTAAAAGGCAAAACTACATTGTTTTGATAAATGCTTACCCATTAAGTTAAAAGGCAAAACCATTATATTGTTTATGTAGTTAAATAATTTAATACTTCGTTTACTAGTTAAATAATCGATTCATGTAAACGCAACATTAAGTATAAATAATAGGATTCGTTAACTCAACTCGACTTGACTCAAAATCTTTTGACTCGATTCGATCCGATTTGAAAAAAATTCAAATTGAGTTTGGTTGCTAAAATAGGATTCGTCAACTCGACTAACTCGAAATTTTTTGACTCGATTTGACTCGACTCGATCGAATATTCACCCCTAAATGGAACTTTTTTCACTAGAAGGCATGAGATAGTTTCAAAATAGTTTTTAAAGCCTTTTTCACAATATTGCTACTGCCAGAGCACATAAGGTATTTCAATAATAACAAACTTTAAAGAGTATTATCTTTTTCTAATGGTCAAATTATTCTTTCAAATTATTACGCAATTCAAGAGTCAAAAGGATCTTTCGCAATTAGATATTCCATTTTTTTGTGAGAAAAAGAAACTTATAAAACTAAGTTACTGAATTGGAAAATAAATTACAAAGATTCTTCTCTTTATCAGCTTTGATGAGTGCTGAAACTGCTTCTAGAGGGTTTCAATTAGTTGAAGATCTTCTTTTTCTCCAAAGGCCAGTTTAGTATAAGATCAGCACTTTCATTTTGCTCCCTGGGAATATAACGTAGAGCCAACAGCTTTCTTGGAATAGGATGCGATGTATCCTTCTAATTAGAACAGAGTGTGAGGTTTTCAAGGCACTTCCGTGAATAGCTTTAACTGTCTCTAAGCTGTCAGATTGAATTACCACCTTGGCATCGCCTCTTCGCTAGATGAGTTTTAGGCCGTCAAGAATACCCCAAAGTTTCGCATCAAGGATCAAGCAATTACCTAGGTACTTGTTGTAACCTAGGATCTATTCTCCATTTTTGTCGCGCAGCACTCCCCTTACAGCTGCAACCTCTAAGTCCACTCGAACGGCACCATCTGTGTTGAGGTAAGTCCACTCTCCTGCCAATAGTTCTCCATGAGTCATTTCGATTTCAACGTCTGCAGCCTATCTACTTGCCAAGGAGAAATGCTTAGCCCAAGATGCCGAGGTTTTGATTATCTCATCTAGGTTTCACGATTTTCGTTGAAAAATGAAGCGTTACGATTCTTCCATATGCGCCAAGCCAATAATCCAAAGAGGCACGCCCAGTTAGCTTCCTCACCGTAGGAACTTGGGTTAACCTGTAGATTAAGAGACAACCATTCGTGCAAAATGTTAGAAAAAATGTTAAATTGTTGGGTTCTCGGGATTACCTGTTTCCAAACTTCTTTAGCCAATGTGCAATCCCGGATGACGTATAAGATATCATCTGATGAATGACCACAAATTGGATAAGAGCGGTCCTCTGCTAAGTCGTGCCTAGTTCTTTTCGCATTAGTAAGGAGTCTTTGCTTAAGAACAGTCCAAAAGAAAAAACAAACTCTTTGCGGTCCTAGGAGTTTCCACGCTTTCTTCCGTAATTCATCTTTAGGGCTCTAAAACTCCTCCTTAAACATTTTGAAAACACTTTAAATGGTGAAAGCTCCGGTTGAAGTATGACACCAAGATAGTCTGTCGGGTCCTTTAAATAGATGTGGGTGTGGGATGCCCTTGATATGACCAATGATCTCATCTGGTACCCAAGTATGCAATAGGTCAAAGTTCCAATTGCCATCCTCTGTGGTCCCTTCTCTAGGCAAACTATCGGGACTAATATTGACGACAGCAGGGATATAGTTGATGAGGGGGCCAACATTAGGGATCTAGGGGTCCTTCTAGCATTGGATTTTGTTCTCATTTCCAACTGACCATAAGATGTTTTTGCACAAGAGGCCTCAGACTTTAGAGAGTGACTTCCAAAGAAATGAGCTTCAACCCCTCTTGATGCTGTTAGGTAAAGAACCGTCTAACCCTTATTTTGATTTGATGACTCAAACCCATAGAGCCTCTTCATCAAAAACCACATTGTATCCAAGCTTCAGCAGGAAGGATATGTTTTGGTCACGTAGATGTCTCATACCCAACCCACCACGATCCTTCAGTTAGGATACAGAGTCCCAACCTACAAGTGACATCTTCATCCTACCGTTTGTGGTGCCCCAGATGAATGTCCGTGCCAACCTTTCAATTTCATCGCATATTTTCTTAAGAATCATCATGGATTGCATGAAATACCCTGGGATGAAGAGGAGAACTGACTACGCTAAGGTGGCTCGACTAGCGATAGATAGTTAACGCCAGTCCCAACTTTGTAGCTTCATTCTAACTTTTTCCACCACAAAGAACATGGTGTCGTTTGTAACTCTTTGATGAAAGAGAGGAACTCCAAGATAATGTCCAAGATCGTGAACCTTTTGAAACCCAAGCATATTGCTAAGCATGGATGACACAGACTCTTCAACACCTTTAAAGAAGAAAATATTTGTTTTTCTGGGATTGACCTTATGTCCTGAGAGCTCAAAAAAGTCATAAAAGATTTCTTTTAGTAATTTAACGTGTTTTGTAGAATATGATAAGGTCGTCAACAAAGAAGAGATGAGAAAGAGGTGGTCCCGAACGGAAAAGACGTATAGGATTCCAGATTCCTCTCGACAGTGCCAAGTTGATAGAGTGACCTAACCATTTCATGCAAAGGACAAACAGATTTGGAGAGAAAGGGCATCCTTGTCTAATTCCCCTAACAGGTTTAAATTTAGAGGTTAGGACACCATTCCATAGAACCTGTATAGAAGAGTTAGAAATAGCAGATATTATAACATTTCTGAGGTAGTCAGGGATACCTACCGCTTGAAGAGAAGCATCAATGAAATCCCATCGCACACGATCGTATACTTTCTCCAAGTCAATTTTGATAGCCATCCACTTCCTACTTTTGCTGCTCTTCATTGAGTGGATGACTTATTGGGCGATGACAATGTTATTAGTGATATTTCTTCATGTAATAAATCTGACTTGTTGTTGCGCAATAATTTTTGGGAAGATGTGCCTGAAACGGTTAGCAATAACCTTCATCACCAATTTGTAAAAGACAGTACATAGGCTTATGGGACGGAATTGAAAGAAATCCTCTGGGTTTTAGATTTTGGGTATAAGAACAATCAGCATGTTATTTCCTCAGCATCAACATTACCTCCAGTGAAAACCTTTTTAACCCAATCACATACCGCGGTCTCAACAATATCCCACTGCTTCTGGAAAAAGAGGGCATAAAAACCATCATTACCTGGCCCTTTAAGCGAAGCCATGTCAAAAAGAGCAATCTTGATCTCCTCGTTTGTAACCAATCTACTCAGAAAGTTAAGGTCGGAAAAGTCAAGTTTAGGAAACCTGTGGGGGCAGCCTCCTCATAGGGCCAGGGTATGGTAAAAATTAGTAGCTTCCGTTTCAATAGCCTCTGGGTTAAAAATCCAGTCCCCAGTAGAGTTACAAATAGCGGTTATGTGGTTATTCTTTCTTCTCTGTAGGGCGCGGGCGGGAAAGAATTTGGTGTTGCGGTCCCCTAAGTGAATCCAATCACATCTAGCATTTTGCTTCCAGAGGATTTCTTCATGATGTAGCACATTCTCCAGCTCTTGCCTTAGTTCCAATTCATGATAGGCTAAGAGATTAGAACCCAAAATGTCCATCTTCTTCTGGACTGTAGAAAGTTTATGAATCAAATTTCTCTTGCGAGTAGTGAGGTGGCCATAGACGGGCTTATTGCAATCCTTTAAATTATCCGTGAGCAGGGATAAAGACTCTGACATAGAACCTCTAAAATCTCATCGATCCTTGACAAATTTTCCAAAATCTAGATGTTCAGTCCACCCTGCAAGAAATCGAAACGGCCTTCCTCTAGGCAAGGTAAGCTCCAGCTTAAGATTTAAGAGAAGGGGTCTATGATCAGACTTAATTTTCGGCAGATGAGTAATCAAGCTACTTGGGAAGATTTTAAGCCAGGCTTTATTTCCCAAAGCACGATCCAACCTTTCAAAGTGATTGCCCTGGTGCCATGTAAAAGAAGGACCTCTAACTCTCAAGTCGTGTAACTCAGTTAAATCCACAAAATCACCAAAATGGGGATATCTCTTCCCCGGTAAAAGGCCCCCTATTTTCTCATTAGAAGTTAAGATTACATTGAAGTCACCGGTAATCACTCACGGAATATGACCCATAGGACTAGATAACCTCAGATTTCGCCAAAGATCTTGGCACTTTTTACAGTTAGGGCTACCATACACAAATGACACCATGAAAGGCGATGAGTGAAAGTTAAACCAAACCTGGGCTAAAATAAATTGCAAGTGATTATGGACCACCTCCACTTGAATCGAATCTTTACAACCAAGCCAAATGCCCCCGTCGTAACCAATAGCCTCCACACGATGTGAAAAATGAAATCCTAATTTTGTAATTATTTTATCCACTTTCCAGCCACTGACTCTCGTTTCAAGCAAGCGGATAATGTCTGGTTTATACTCCATATTATACTCTTGAAAAATACGGGGAAATCTTACATTGGCACAACCCTGGCAATTCTATGAAAAAATTGAAATAGTCATTTAAAATTAACGAGGAGAATAAGGGCATACCGTTAATGTTGAGGCTCACTAGTGTTGCTAGGGTCGGATTCATCATGTAATCCGGTGTCCTTTTCATTTGTCAACTTCGTTGAGATAAGATTCACCATTTCTTCCACTGTGTCGGCTAGAGAAACTCGGGTGTTTGTCGATGCTTTCAAACGACTACCCCTTCCTCGCATACCAATATTAGATTTTACCACTAATTTTTCATTCTTTACTTCCTGGGCTATTAGTTCTTAAAGGTTCTGAGTGTCGACTTTTGGTGCGACCAATGGAATTCAGAATTTCCTTAAAAGTGATCGCAGAGTGTTTCCTAGGGTCTAAAATACCTTCTGTTAATTAGACAACAACCTCTTTCGGGTATTCAGAACCAGGTTTAAAAAGCAATGTGGTGTTGTCTAATTTGGACTTGTTTGCATGTCCAGAGCTTCCACTTGGGCCAGCTAGCAAATTGGCCTGTTCGTTAGGGACTTGGACTGTTGCCCCTGAACCCATAGGCTCCAAATGTGCCATGAATTTGTCTTTTGGTGACCTGCCATTTGTTTGACTTTTGCCTTTGGAATTTTTTTCCTTGTTTGAGACAGTAAGTACTGAAATGGGACTGTTTTGGGATAAGGCATAAAACGGTTGTTATTTAGCACTGAATGGGAAGCTGATTCAGGCTCTAAGGAAAGTGTTTAATTTTCCTTTCCTTTTTTAGCTTTCGGGTAACCGTTGGCTTCTTGTAAGGGGTTAGGCAAAAAGGTTGTAGGTTCCTGCAGGCTATCCTCAGAGTTTAGTACAGACAAAGCAGCAAATCGTTGCGATGATGAGGTGCCTTTAGCTTGGTTCGCCGGACGGCCATCGTTTCTGACGACTGTCGACTACTTTTTGTTACGGCGGTTTGGCACTTGCATCCAAGGGCCATAAAAGTCTTGGTTCTTGGTGTTGAGGTCCGACTCCCCCACCCTACTCGTTGGAGTTTGTGCTGTTGTTTCTTCTATGGAAATGATCGGCTAATTCACTGTTTGTTCCTTTGGGCCCTGACTGCAGTTTTCCTTGATGTGGCCTACCTTACCACAAGTGTGGCAGATGGACGGGGGGCCTTCGTAGACTATTTTTTGTTTCTTCCTGTCAACACCGATGAATGGCACAAGGGGTTTAGAGATATCCACCACTACGGCTACTCTAGCAAACTTGCCTCTTGTCCCATCGATGGTATTGTAGTCAACCTTGACTACGTTACCGATGACAGAAGCCAATGCTCTCACTAGTCCCTTTGTGTAATAGAGATAATGGAGCCCCGATAACCTTATCCACGCAATGATCTTGGACAGGTAGTTCTCCTCTGTAGAGAAATGCCGACTCCATGGTTGCACCACCAGGTAGTGCCTGTACACCATCCAAGGGGCTAGCAAGTTTTACTAGGAAGTAGTTATTGTCCAGGTCAACTATTTTTTAGTCGCTTGTTAGTCCCCAAAGGCTTTTGATTCTATTGGCTAATGCTCTGTATCCGATTGGTCTGCCTAGCATTCGTACTATCACCGTTTGCTTGTTATGCTCATCGATCAAAGAGTAGACTCTTTTCGAGAAGCACACCTGGGGATAGGGTCTATCCATGGATATTGAGACATCATCGTTAAGGAGTGTAACCTCCTCTTCTTCGTTCAAAGGCATGTACACGTCCACCCTTGGGCTTGTACTACTGTTGTCTAAAAGTATTTCCTTAAAGAAAGGCTTGTTTGGTGCTGGTTCTAGCATCACCAGATCATCACCCTCTGTTAGGGCGTTGTCTTTGTTTTTTACTTTCTTGGTCGCCCTTAGTAGCTCCGTTGGGATTAAATCACCGGAGCGTTCGTTGCTGTTGATAGCATCCGAGGGTTCGTTGCTGTTCATGTTTTATCTTTCTATACTTTAGAAATTTTTGCTTCTATTACATATTCCTCTTTCTTTTATCTAGATATTCCATTTTTGATCCTTCATATAGATGATGTTGGACAAAAACAATGGTTTTTGCTTTGTCTATATAAAAAGTCAAATTTGTTTATACTTACAAATCATATATGGCTCTATTAGAAATAATCTAGTAGGCAATGTAGCTATCATATCAATGATATATGTTATGAAATATATACATATTTAAGCAAAAATATTCAAGTTGTTGATACTTTAATATTATTCAATGTCTAAAAAAACATACCATGAAATATATAAAACATAAATTCATACTTAAATACAAAAAAAAAATTAGCATCATTTTTAACTTTTTTCATTAAGAATATTGAAAATCTCAAAATCTTTCATTCATTCATAGAAAATCGCATACCTTAGGATTGTTACTTCAATAAGGACGTTGTACGTCTAGAATACTTGTTCTCCAACGAAATATTGAATACTATCGAGCAAGATCGTGCTGATAATGTGTTATGAAATAATAATAATGCAAAGAACACAAGAATAATAGATGAGAATAATTGGGATTTCTATTGAATTTCTCTTCCTTTT
>CM025142.1:16233311-16245273 GCA_013467495.1 Gossypium gossypioides
ACAAAAAATCGTGTAGGGTTTGAAAATAATTTAATAGTCATAATCTTGGGATATTAATTACATTAATTAAACACTAAAGATGGTTGCATGTAAGTGCATAAACTTATAATTATTAATTAAAGTAAGATTATTGCATATTAAACTATATTTTATATAAAAGATTAATATAAAAGTATACATGTTAAATATAAAAGAAAATTAATAAAATGATAAGTCTGCTACTCTAGCACGTTTGGTTTTTCCTTTTTAGGTTTCTTTCGATTTTGTTTTTGTTTTGATGGCGGCGGTGATTAGTTTGGGGCTGGTTCTAATCAAGTTGGTAGAGATACTCGGCAATGGAGAATGAATTGGCAGATTTATCGTTGGAAGATGGCGAAGAGGAGGTTTTGTTGGTACATAATGAATCTGATTCTTCGACAGTGGTATATGATCTTTGTCTAGTTGGTGCTTTCTTACGGCAAGTGTAATCCACTTCCTGTCGATAAGAAGTACAATGGTGAATCTATGGCATCCTCTGAGAGGGGTTCAGATCTCAGATCTGGGGAAAAGAGGTTTTTGTTTAGATTTTTTCATAAAATGGATATTGATCAGGTGTTAAATGGGGCTCCATGGACTTTTAATAATCATCTTTGGTGATTCATCGTTTGGAGGATGGTGAGGATCCGATGAAGGTACTGTTAATCTTTGTGACTTTTTGGGTGCAAGTGCATGATTTACCTTTGAGGTTTTTTTCTGAATCTATAGCAAAGCAATTAGGTGATTTCATTGGTATGTTCTTGGAATACGATGGTAAGAGTTTGGGTAGGGGCCTGAGGAATTACTTACGTATACGGGTTCAGATGGATGTTAGGCAATTTTTGAAGCGAAAGAAGAAGATTATGTTTTCGTATGGCAAGTGTTCCTATGTCAATTTTAAATATGAAAGACTAACATTGTTCTATTTTTCTGTGGTTGTTTGGGACACAATGACTCTTTCTATCAGGTTATAATGGTTAAAGGATTAGAAGTTGCAGAGATGAGATGGGATTTGTCATTAAAGGCCCAGTGAAGGAGAGCTGTTGTGATTAATAGGTGTGGCTGAGAGTGGAAGGTGAATGTGAGATAAGGAGAAATACCCTAGGACGTTCTGATTCGGGGTGGGGATCTTGAGATGGGGAAGGAAAAAGTCAGGGATGCGTATAGACCCTGTTTTGGGGTTAAACTTAGAAGGTAATTTAAAATATATGTCTACATGCAAGTGAACTCTTCAAAGATATTGGGACAAACATATATGGAATATGATTGGGAGGAGTGCCTTATAGAAGGTGGAGATGGAAAGAAAAGGCCAGAAGGAATATTGGAATCACAGTGTTTCAAATGTGATAGATTCACTGGTGGTTATAGTGGGGAGATCATTGGGATGAGCTCAGTTTTTATTGGTGGCTGCCAAGGGACAAGCTGACCTGTCGCAATAAAAATAATTTGTTGGAACGTCTGTAGTTTGAGGAATCCACAAGCTATAAGAAGACTTCGGCATATGCTGAAGGTGTATAATCCCCAGGTGGTCTTCTTTATGAAGACTAAAATAAGTAATGTGCGAAATGGAGAATATGCGTAGAAGGTGTGGGTTTTTAAATGGTATTGATGTTTTGGCTGATGGTTCACAAGGAGGTCTTTGTTTGGCTTGGAAGGAGAATATTATAATTAATCTAAGGAGTTTCTTTAGGAGCCATATAGACATTGAATTTCTGGAGACTAGAGAGAATAAACAGTGGAGGTTTACTAGTTTCTATTGGGCTTCGTTTGTGCGTAGTAGAGATGATTCGTGGAATTTGCTGAGAAATCTAGGACGTTCCTAGGATTTATCTTAGTTAGTGTGTGACGATTTTAATAAGATCATGTGTTCTGTTGAGAAAGTTGGGGGTGCTAAGGGAAGAAATGAGAATGAAGGTTTTTCGAGGAGTATTAGAAGAATGTCAGTTAATGGATGTTGGATACTCTGGAGCATGGTTTACTTGGGAAACAGGAAACTTACCGGAAACAAATATTAGAGAGCGGCTGGATAAAGGCGTGGCGAATGTCGAATGGATGAACGTGTTTCCAAGTGTAATGATTCTGTATTTACCTCATTCATTTTAGGATCATTGTCCTCTTATTCATACAGAGCATGAGAGGAACAAGCTAAGGCTGAAAAGGTTTCGATTTGAGGTATGGTAGGTAATAAAAGAATCATTTGAAGGGGAGGTGAAATGAATATGGAATTCTACTTTGGGTGATATTTTTGCTAAGTTGGAATAGTTAAGGATCGGTTTGGGAAGATAGATAGGTTCTGTTAGGAGTAAAAGGGAGGGTCTCAAGAGGAATCTGACTAAAAAATTGGAAGAGATGATGGACGAGAAAAGAGTTGACGAAAATCTTGTAGAATTTATCAATACTAAAATCCATTTTAATTTAGAGATCAATAAGGATGAAATGTATTGGCAGCAAATAACACGTGCTAGCTAGTTGAGGTTAGGGGATAAAAACACGAAGTTTGTCCACAACTATGCTTCTCATCATAGAAGAATGAACACTATTGGATGCTTGAAATATGATGATGGGAAGGTGACTGAGGATGAGGGTGAAATGAAAGAATGTGTTTGAAGTTATTTTCAAATCCTATTCTCGATAAGTGGGGTTAGAGATACCGATCATATTTTATTATAGGTGAAGAGATGTATTTTGAATGATCCGAGTCAGATGCTAATGGAAAAGTATACAGAGGAAGAGGTCTATTCAACGTTGAAAGATATGGGGCCAACAAAGCGTCTAGAGTAAATGGATTCCCAGCTTTATTCTTTCAAAAATGTTGGCATATAGTGGGGAGAGACATCACTTCCTACTGCTTGGGAGTCTTAGTTGAAGATATGGAGATAGAATCTTTGAACATTATCAATATTGTGTTAATCCTTAAAATTCCCTATCTGATGAATTTAGTGAATTTTAGGCCAATTAGCTTGTGCACTGTTCTTTATAAATTTGTAGTGAATATGGTAGCTAACAGTTTTCAGAAAGTCTTGGATATTTGTATTGATAGTGCTCAAAATACTTTTGTGCTGGGTCTATTGATATCTGATAATGTGTTGTTAGGTTATGAGATTTTGCATACTTTTCGACAAAAGAGAATAGGGAAAAAAAAGGTTTATGATGCTGAAATTAGATATGAGTAAAGCATATGATCGGGTTGAATGACAATTTTTAAGGGTGATGATGGAACGTATGGGTTCGATAGGTCATGGGTGGAGATTATCATGAAATGTATCATTTTTGTCTTGTACTCAGCTATTGTGAATGGGGAAGCTAGGGAGGTATTCAGACCTACTAGGGGACTTCAGCAAGGGGATCAGTTAAGTCTGTTTCTTTTCCTCACTATCAGCTTTTATGAGACTTACTTTGAAAGATGGTTTGATAAAAGGGGTGAAGGTTAGTAGGGGGTTCTCAAATATCACATTTGCTATTTGCTGACAATTGTGTTCTTTTTGGAGAAGCTAATGATAAGGGGGCTCAAAATTTGAAAGCGATCTTAAGAGAGTACGAGATGTGTTCGGGGCAATGCATTAATTATGAAAAATCCACTTTTTTTACAGTTCAAAATACTTCTGAAGGAGATAAACAACTGGTTTCACGTATTTTAGGGGTTAGATATTCGAATGATCTTGAGAGGTATTTAGCGCTACCAAATATGGTGGGGAGGCAGAAGAAGGTATCGTTCCAAATTTTAAAGGATCGGTGTAAGAAAAGGATTGATAGCTGGAGTATGAGATTTTTGTCACAAGAAGGAAAAGAGGTCTTCATTGAAGTTGTTTTACAAGCTATTTCGATGTATTCAATGGCTTGTTTTCTGCTTCCAAAGAAACTTTGTGGGGAATTGGAAAGCATTATGGCAAGATTTTGGTAGCAAAAGAGTTATGAAAGGATGGATATTCATTGGTGCGAATGGAATCGTTTGTGCAAGCGAAAAGAAAATGGGGGTTTGGGTTTTCAAAGCTTAGCAAAGTTTAATTTGGCATTGTTAGCAAAATAGGGGTGGCATTTTATTACTTATCCGAATTCTTTACGAGCTCGTGTTTTAAAAGCTAAATACTACCCGAATTCTGATTTTCTAAATACCAGATTAGGGAATCTACCTTATTATACCTAGAAGTACATGTGGACAGCGAGAGGTCTTCTATAGAGCGAACTATGTTGGAGGGTTGGTACTGGTGTGAAAATTTTAGTGGCTAGAGATGCATGGTTACTAGGGCCAGCTAGTTACAAGTTGAGTAGTAGTATCAATAATGCCGAGATATCATTAGTTTCGGATCTAATAGACAATAATTTAAAAAAGTGAAAAGTAGAGGTTATTAAAAATACCTTTCCAAAAGTTGATGTAGTTAGAATCCTGCGAATTCCATTAGCGAAGAAGGTACATAACAATATGCTGGTGTGGAGAGGTGAGCCTTCAGGGGAGTTCTCGGTGCGAGGTGCCTATAAACTATTACAAGCAGGTAACATAGATCTTAATGCTAATAACATTCAGAATGATTTCAAAGATTTTTACAAGAAACTTTGGAAATTACACCTTCATACTAAACTTAAAATTACAATCTAGAGAATTTTATAGAACTTTCTACCTACTTTAGCTAATCTGTTTTACAAAAGACTAATGGTGGATGTACTGTGTCCAAGATGTGGATGGGTTGTGGAGAATCTCGATCATGTCTTTCGTGAGTGTCCTATAACATTGGAAGTATAGGAAAATTTAAACTTCACATGGCTAGTGTCAATGCCAAATCTAGATAGCAGAGAGTGGATTACCTAGGTTTTTAGGAGGAGGTCAATCACCCAACGTCGTTTGTTCTGCTGTGCAATGTGGGTAATCTGGATAGATAGAAATAAACTAATGCATGAGGGAAACAAATTCTGGAAGAGAGATTTATGAGTTAAGTTTCAGATACATTCAGGAATTAGATGGTTTATAGGAAAAGGTACTCACCAAGGGTTGTGAACAAACCTCTGAATAGTCTTAGAAGCAAGGACAGTAAATTCAAAGTTCGTGCCTATATAAGAGTCCATATTTCTGATGCGATGACCAAAATTATAGATAATCTTGTGTCAGAGAGCTTGATTGAGAATATTGAGATGTCGCAAGGGGCTTCTTCGATGATAGATGAGGCTCATTCCTATAGAGTTTGAGTTGGGTATGTGGTATTTCTACTTCTTTTCTTTTTTATGATGATACTCAATTTTTTTGTGTGAAACTATTAAGGGTGTGCCAACCCAAAATTTAGTAGAGTTGTGAAAGATTATCTTGCTGAATATGAGTTTGAAATAACTTCTTTCCTTGAGACTAGGGTAAGTGGCTCTAAGGCCGATGATATTATTTCAAAGCTTGGTTTTGATTTTTCTCATAGAAATGAAGCTAGAGGTTTTCCTAGTGGGTTGTGGATTTATTGGAGGAATAGTATACAAGTCCATGTTCTGCTAAACGATCTGCAATTTGTTCACTGTTGTATTAAAGGACAGACAGATTCTAAACTCTTACTTGTGACATTTATTTATGGTAGCCCGGATAAGCAACAATGTAAATTATTGTGGGATCATTTGAACTGTATTGCTCTTTCGGTCAATGATCCATGAATTTTGGTGGGTGATTTCAACTCTATTTTATCCTTGGAGGAGAAGAGGGGTGGTTGACCGACTTCTATGGGGTGTAAAATTTTTCAAAACTTTATTTTTCATAATGGCTTGTGGGACCTCGGATTCAAAGGACCACAATTCACATAAAGGAAATGAGCCATCTTTAAAAGATTAGATAAGGTACTAGAAAATAGGGAACGGTGCAGTTCCTTTCTAAAAGCTACAACATTTCATCTCCCATGCTTGAAGCCTGATCATAGACCCATTTTGATTTTAATGAACCCTCCTGAACGGATATATCATAATAGGTTGTTTCATTTATTGGGTTCTTGGGTGTAGCATCCATCCTTCAATAATTTCATGTGGAATAATTGGAAACATGGTTTGGACATTTCTGCTTCTATTAACATCCTTATTTTAGAGTTAAAAAGGTGGAATAAAGAGGTGTATAGACATATTATTAAAAGAAAATGTCTTCTTGCCCGTCGTATCGAAAGGGTTCAGGCCGCATTGGGTTGTAAGTGTTCGAGGTTCCTTTTGAATCTTGATCTTGATTTGTGTACATAGTATGAAAAATATCTTGATGAAGAAGAGTCATTAGGAGGCATAAATCCAGGGTGGAATGGATTCAAAATGGAGATCGAAATACGAATTTCTTTCATAGTAAGACTATTATGAGGAGGAAATTTAATAAAATTTCAGCTTTGAAGTTGGGTGATCATTGGTGCTATGATGATGATAAGCTTCAGAGGGAAGTTGTACGTTTCTTTTCTTCACTCTACTCGTTGAATGACCAAAGCCATGGTGTATTTCCTTTACATGGTTATTTTTCAAGAATTGAGCCTGTTGTTCTTGACAATCTAGCCATGAAGGTGACTAATGAAGAGATTCAAGATGCTATGTTCAGTATGGGTCCCTTGAAGGCTCCGAGACTGGATGGGCTTCATGCCCAATTTTATCAGAATCAATGGAAGACTGTTGGCCCAAATGTTTGCGATTGGGTGTGTGGAATTTTTTCAGGTCTAGTTCTGGATTGTAATCCTTATTCCCAAAGTCTAGAGCCCTGAAACTTTCTCACAATTTTTACCAATCAGTCTTTGTAATGTTTTATACAAGATTATTACAAATATTATTACTAATCAGTTCAAACTAGTTTTTCCTTCACTTATTGCACAGAACCAAGTGAACTTTGTGGCAAGGAGACACATAATTGATAATATTATTGTCGCTCAGGAAATTATTCATTTGATGCTCATTAAGAAAGGAAAAAAAAAGTTGGATGGCTATTAAAGTGGACTTTGAAAAGGCTTATGATCGTCTCCATTGAGATTTTATCGAAGACTCCCTATCTAATACAGGTATTCCCCCAACTTTATCCAGAATTATCATGGACTGCATTTCTACTATCTTTATGCAGATTATTTGGAATGGTGATATCTCGGATGAATTCATTCCTAGTAAAGGTATTCAACAAGGGTGTCCCTTCTTGCCTTACATTTTTGTGCTTTGTATAGAGAGGCTTGTGCATCTTATTCATAAAGGTGTTGATGATAGAACTTTGAAACCCATTTCACTTGGGAGGAATGGCCCGACTATTTCGCATCTATTCTGTGCTGATGATTTATTCTTGTTTGCAGAAGTAGATGTAGCTCAGGCAAAAATGATCAAGGATGTTTTAAACACATTTGAGAGTGCTTCAGGGCATAAAGTGAATACCTATAAAGCCAATGTGTTTTTCTCTAAAAATACAGAACCAAGAGTTGTTACTGAGATCTGTGGTGTACTTGGTTTTAATGAGATTACTGATTTGGGATCCTATTTAGGCATGCCATTATTCCATCGGCGAGTGACAACAAACACTTTCAATTTTGTCATTGAGAAGGTTTAATAAAAGTTAGATAGTTGGGATGCTAATATTCTGTTTATGGTAGGGTGTTTGAATCTTGCTCGGTTGTTCCTCTTGTCAATACCTAACTATTTTATGCAAACTACTAGGATTTCGGTTAGTGTTTGCGTTGAGAATTGAGAAGCTTGCCCGAGGTTTTATTTTGGGAAAAATCAGTTGCTAATCATAAGCCAGCCTGAGTAAAGTGGTTTGACTGCTGTCAACCTTTCTCCAATGGTGATCTTGGTTTTCGACGTCTCAAGGAGCAAAACGAGGCTTTTCTGCTTAAATTTGGTTACCATCTCCTTACTAATAAGAATGCTCTATGGGTCAAAGTCCTTCGAGCTAAATATAAGATTACAGATGACTTCCTAACAGATATTTCTAAAGGTCAATGTTCATTTCTCTAGAGATCTCTAGCTAAGGTTTGGCCTCTTGTTTGTCAAAACCTTACTCGGTCAATGGGTGATGGAAGTCTAATCAAATTTTGGACTGATTCTTGGATTGTGAGCTTGGTCCATTAATTAACTTCTGTCTTAATACCGAGTTGATTGATGTTTTTATTACTCTCAGGGAGGTGACGACTGCTAATGGTATTTGGAATTGGAGCTACTTGGGTCATTATTTGAGTAATGATATTATTTCTTATATTGTAGTCATTCCGGCACCAAGCCCTTTAGTCGGGTGTGATACTTTGATTTTGAAGTGGTCTACGAATGGTAGTTTTACTGTTAAATTAACTTATAATACTTTTATGAAAGATTCTTTTCAACCAATGAACAACAAATGGAAACTTGCATGGTCCTTTTCTGGCCCTCAGCGTGTTCGGCAATTTATTTGGTTAGTCCTTAAAGAACGTTTACTCACCAACACTGAACGTTGCAGAAGAGGTATGGTTGAAAATCCTTATTGCAGTTTGTGTGACGGTGCTGAAGAATCAATTTTACATGTTCTTCGGGATTGTTGCAAAGTAAGATAAGTGTGGGAGTAGCTTATTCCTTTGAGAGTAAGGAATAGTTTTTTTTCGTTTTCTTTTGTTGGCTTAGTTGTCTAGAAACTTGAAGAATAAATTTGGAATAATTCTTAATGATGTTGATTGGCAAACCTTGTTTGGTATTATATGCTGGAAGACTTGGAAACAAAGGAATTTTTGTGTGTTCCAAAGAGAGTAGTTTAATACTTTACATATTCTTTAATTAGCATGGTGTTGGGCAAAAGCCATTAAGGAAATTTCAGGATGTTCAGATGGAAATATTAGAAGATAGATTCGTGATCGAACTTGGAACCCCCCACCTATAGGTTCTATTAAGTTGAATTTGGATGGGGCATGAAATCCATGATTGGGCTTAGCTTCCTCAGCGACAGTGGTTAGGGATGACCAGGGTAGGTGGATTTGTGTGATTGGAAGAAATATTGGCAGATATAGTGTTGAACAAGCTGAGTTATGAGTGATTTATATGGTCTTCAATTGGCTTGGTCTACTAAATGGAATAATATAAGTGTTGAATCGGATTGTGCTTTAGCTGTTGAAGCCATTAATGGCAGGCTCTAGGAATAGATAAATAGGGGATTGATTCTAAGAATTCAAAAACTTTGTAGAAGAGATTGGAGGGTGAAAATTCAGCATGTTTCGAGAGAGGCAAATATTGCGACTTATTCTCTAGCTAGGTTGATGAAAGATTTTCCTTTTGGTCCACATGTTTTTTAGGAATTACCTTCAGAAATTGCTGATTAAATTAGAAATGATGGTTAAAATTTGACTTTATAACTTTACTGCTCCTTTGTAATTGATTTATAATTTTTTTTTCTTACATACAAAAGAAAAAGTTTTAATTAAGTTTCAAATGCATAATTGGATTTTTAATTATAATAGCAATTCGAAAGTTACAAATAATATTTATCGACATTATCTTTAGTAAAAGAAATTGGAAATTTAAAATAATATATTTTTGAATGTTGGTTGTGAGACTAATACCAAGGGGGTTAACGAGGAATATATGTCGATTTTAAAGAAAAATTAGGGTTTTAGGTTAGTTTTTTTAAAAAGTAGGGAAATAAACCATTTTTTAAGAGAGAAGGCAAAAATACCTCCCGCAGGGAGCGCTTTTAGCTAAAGTGGCAGGAGAAAGAATGAAAGTGTCTTTGCACTCCCTTAAGGAGGCATTTTTGTCATCTCTAACCTCATTGTGGAAGAGCCTTAACTTTATGTAGGGCAAACTTGAAAACCCTCTCGTCTTTTAACCCTTTGGGTAAGCAAAATCATATGTATTTATGATTTCCAAGAGAGCTTTGGTGTTTGTACTGATCGAGGTTGGACTTATTTTCCTTTCGTTTTGAAATGAATCTCTTCTACTTAATCATACATATATGTATATAATATTTAGAGCCAAAAATTTATTCTCATATCATATTCCATTCATAACCTGTCAAATACATCACACACTATTAATATCATACACCAAACACAACCCTTTTTTTACTTTTTTTTTTCTTTTCATTTTATCCACATATAAAGATACAAATAATTTAACAAGCCTTCACATTCATTCCATGTACCTGCAACACAAAAATATATAAATTTATATTAGAAAATGACATCAAAACTTTTGTATCCATTTTACCTGTTACAAACTAAATTATTATTATAATTAAGACGTTTTAAAATTTTTGTAATAACTTCAAATAACATATTTGTTGACATAAAATATACTATTATTGGAATTAAATTTCAAATTCACAATTCCTCTCTGTTCCTAGATTTGCTAGGATCTAGGAAATGTTATCGTTCTAACCTTTTTTTTTTAAATGGCAAAAACGCAGTGCTCTCACTCTCTTTCTTATTTTACCTTCTCTTTTTAAAAAAAAATCTATTTTCTTAATTTTCCAAAATAATTACTTGAAACCTTAAATTTTCTTTAAAATCTGCATATATCCCAATACCAAGGTCGATCTATAGCTTTTTTTCCTTGTAGTTTTTCAGTTTATGGCACCCAAAATATATATTGAGGTACAAAATACATTTGATTACTATTTTTAAAGCAAAAAAATTAAAATATTACATTTTAATAAAATAATTGAGAGAATTGTAAGGATAAGATAATAAATTCAAAATAATTTTAACTCCAAGGACTGAAAATGAAAACTGCAACATATGTAAAATAAATAAATTTTAAATATAATGTATTTTTTATTCATCTATGGACCAATTAAGATATTGGGCTAAAACAGTAATAAGAAAAACATAAATAATTTTAAAAAAAACTGAAATAAAATAACAATAACAAAATTAATCTTTTAAAAAATTAGGGTAAATTACACTAATAGTCACCTAATTTCGGGGTAGCTGACAAAACAGTCACCTATGTTTCATTTCAGTCACTCACCTTTTGACAAGTTACAAAATAGTCCTTTTTGCCGTTTTTCATCACAGACGTCACGACAAAGTGACATGGCAAATGACAGGGTCCTTGGTGTCAAAAAACCCTCCAGCTGGCCTGTTACTCTCAATTTAACAACCCTACTAGCACAATTTTTAAGGTTAGAGAAAAAGAAGAAGAAGAAGAAAAAGAGGAGGAGAAGAAAGAGAAGAGGAAAAATAGAGATGCCTGAATTTATTCCGGTGTACTATTGTGGAAACCCAACCAAATTAAACACGTCTTGGTCCATTGACAACCCAGGTAGGAGGTTTTTTGAGTGTAAGAAATTTAGCAGTGGATTTCAAAAACCATGTCGATTTTTCACCTGGTTTGATCTACAATTGACGCCCCGTTCACGAATTGTGTTGTTGGGTCTTCTGAAATAAGTAAGGACATTGAAGGATGTAAGGAGGAGGGAGAGAAAAACACGGTTTTTGGTGCTTGTATTTGTAACTATGTCGTTGCTTTTTAAACCTTAAATCAGCTTATGTTGTTGTTGTTAGCATTGAAAACCATCTTATGTTTTGTAATATTGTTGCTGGTATATTGTTGCTTATGTTGTTATACATGGCTGCTGTTATACATGGCTAACCAGCTCATGTTGTTGTTTACAAACTTGAAAGACTAGAAATGGGATATAATATGTAGTTGTTGCTTACAAATTGTTTTGTAATATTGTTGTTGCTTACAATAGTTAGAAAGTTGTTTTGTAATATTTGATTTCATTTCAAAGTTGATAGACTTGAAAGAATGTTTAATCTTCATTTCACTTGTATTTCTCAATACTCATATATTAGAAAAGATAACAGATGAAAAAAAAACATTTGTATTTCTCAATTCTCACATATTTGTTTTTTTAGTACTCATATGTTAGAAAAGATAACACACATTGCATGGATTAATGCTCATATATTAAGGCCAAAACGTCAAACTGTTTACAAAAGGAATGGGGGCAAAATATTGCCAAATTTTCCTACAATTCAACATAATTGAACAGATGTGAATTGTAGGCAAATATACAAAA
>CM025142.1:16264688-16281855 GCA_013467495.1 Gossypium gossypioides
TTTGTATTGAAAAGCGAGGCTTCGTGATTCTTGTGAATCTAATTCATTGAAATTCCATCCAGTAAAACATAAGAATTATAAATCTCCAAATATTGGTTGGATGTTATTATACCATATGTGTTTGGCTTGATTATGCATGATTTTGGTGCCTTTTAAGGGCTTATGTATATGTGCAAAAAGGATTATAGCTACATGTTGAAAAGGGTGAGAAAAATGGCTTGTAAAATAGCCTATTTTCGTCCACACGGGTAGAGACACGGGCGTGTGTCTCAGCCGTGTGTCACACACGGCTAGGTAGCACGACCATGTGTCCTCTGTAGTTTTCAAAGGGTTGCAAGTCAAGTTTTACACAACCTAGAACATGGCCTGGCACACGGGTATGTGAGGTTATTTCGAAGGGTACACGGCCTGGCACACGGGCGTGTGGTTTGGCCATGTAACCCAAATCAATGAGTTACAAGGCCTAAGACACAGGCGTGTCTCTTGGCCGTGTGAGTCACATAGCCTAGCCACACGGCCGTGTCACCCCTGCAGTTTGTAAATTTTTCATCGTTTCCTCAAAATTTCTATATGTTTTTTATTTAGTCCCGATTTGTTTCTAATGTGTTTTTTAAGGCCTCGAGGGCTCGTATAAGGGACAATACGTATGCTATTGATTGGTTTTGCTGTGATTGATGATATGAATTAAATGTTTTAAAATTTTTGATAGTTCTGAAATGTAAACTCCGGTAATATTCTGTAACCCTATTCCAACGACGGATACGAGTTAGGGGTGTTACACTAATGACAAGTCATTTGTTTCCTAGTTATTCACTAATTTCACATGGGCTTTAACTTGTATACTTTAATCTTTTCTCGATTATAACCATATACTAAGATCAATTTAACCAAAACTTTCCATTCAATCCTTTGATTACATTTGTAATTTACCTCAACCAACCATATTCATTGTATACACCTATACAAATACACATATAAAATTATAATTCAAAACATCAATAAACATAACAAAATCTAATACGAACTTACCTAACCGTAGTAGCTACCGGTACCTCGACGATGACTACTCGATAACTTTTCCTTTCTCGCGATTATCAACCGATTGATCTGTTTCTTGATCTATATATAATAATTTAGCTCAATTAACCAATTCAAATGTCTTAAAAATATTTAAATTAATGCAATTGATCCTTTAATGATATTTTACACTATTATCTTGAACTTTGACTTTTTATTCAATTTAGTCCCTAAACCCGAAACTTAAACAATTAACACAGTTAAACCCAACCTAAGCTAACTGTATTATCTATGGTTGTCATATATCCCCTAGTTATCAAAGTTTCACAATAATTTCATGTCAACTTTAATATTTTATCAACTTAGTCTTTAAACTTAAAATCAACCAAAACTACTTTACAAAATAGTCTTATTTAACAACCAAGCTTCAAACCTAACCATTTAACATCAAGAACATTTAAAATTCATCAATGGTAAATTTCAAAACCTTTAATAGTTTTACGAATTAGTCCCTGGGTTAACTAGATTAAGCTACAACGATTTAAAAAATATAAAATTACTAAAAACGGATTAAAATTACTTACCATGCAAAGAATAATAGCTAGCCAAACCTCCAAACTCACTAAACTGGTGTTTTCTTTCTTACAAATTCGATTAAGATGAATTAAGGAAGATGACAATATGTTTGTCTTTCTTTTGTTTTTGTTTTATTTATTAATTTACTATTTTACCTTTTAAAATTAAATTAACTTTCGTTATAAACCATCCAAACGATAAAATTTCATTAACCAAATTTTAACCATCCAAACGATAAAATTTAGTCCTTTTTCCTTAATTAACCATCCAAACGATAAAATTTCTTAACCAAATTTTAATAAGACATTCATATAACCCTATAAATGTTAAATAAATAATAAATATTGACTCACTGGTCAGAATTGTGGTCCCAAAACTAATATTTTTGACACAACAGAAAATAGACTACTTCATGTTCAATTCAGTCCTTGATTGTTTTCAAGTTGATGTTAGAGCTTTCGTAAGCTCGATTTAAGCTCAAAATTGTATGCCAAACATGTTTTTTGAATAGTTGAATATGATGAATGTTTTGTTGAGTTTTTTTAATTAAATTCACATATTTCTGTTTTATTTATTATTGTTGCATCTCGTAATCTAATTTCGGCGAAGAGATGGGTGAGGGGTGTTATATTTAGTGGTATCATAGCTACGATTTAGTCAATTCTAGTAATAAACGTAGCATGTATTGGGTTTAAAAATTACATGCCAGATTAACCTATGATAGTGTAATACTATTTGATCCGATCTGACCATATTTTCTTATAGATTCAAAGATGTCAGCTGAGTCCAATCATGCTATCATTGATGAAGTAGACAACAATGTTTCAAAATTTGAATAGGAAGCAAGTCAGAGTCTGTCGGTTTCACATGATGGGTCAATGGTTCTCAGAGTTCATGTGAGCTAATCTTGTGTCTCATCAATCTCCACCCATGTGTCCTTAAAATACTGAAATTATATGACGACCCCCTATTAGTAAAATTAGAAAGTGTGGTGTCGAAAAATTCAAAGATGAGACAGAAGATGACCTAGCTAGGGTTTTCAACGAAATGACATGTTCACTCGATGATTACTTAAGATGTGTTGTATCTTTGCTAAATATGAAGCCTATCACTTGGTCAACATTGAAAGTAGTAGTACCGAAAGACAGGGTTAACTGAGACTTTTTCAAAATCGAGTTTTGAAAGAAGTATGTCAGTCAACGATACTTGGATAAAAAGAAGAAAGAATTTCTTGAATTGAAGCAAGCAAATAAATCTGTAGTTGAATACGAGAGAGAGTTTGTACAGCTTAGTAAATGTGCTCGTGAAATTGTATTGAGTGAAGAAAAAATGTGTGTTCATTTTAAAGATGGGTTAAACGATGAAATTAAAATGTTAGTGGGCGCGATGGAACTGCGAGGATTCATAGTATTGTCTGATAGAGCTTAGAAGATGAAAGAAATCTGTAATAATAAGAAACAGAATGAAATGATAGTTCATGATTTCAGTAAACAAATCTCATCTAGACCGTTTCAGCTCCTCCATCAAAGAAATCAAAAGAAGCCTTCAGTCGCTTCACTTCACTATCAGGGTTCTTAGGAAGAAACAAAATGAGACCGAATTATTTGAGATTCTAGATTGCACCTGCAGACAGTGTTGGCAGTGTTTGTAATGTTCCTAGATATGCTTGTTAACATTGTGGAAAGTTGCATACTAGTGAATGTAGAACCAAAATGGGTGCTTGTTATAGATGTGGTTCAAAATGGGTGAAAAGGGTGTGAAACATTTTTGGCATATATACTTGATAATCGAGAACCGGGATCAAAGATTGATCAAGTATTGATTGTTAACGAGTTTACAGATGTGTTTCCAAAAAACTACCTGGGCTACCGCCTGATAGGGAAGTTGAGTTTATGATTGATTTAGTGCCAAGGACTGCTCCAATATCTATCACAATGTACTGAATGACACTAGCTGAATTAAAAGAACTTAAAACACAATTATTAGAACTTAAAGCACAATTACAAGAATTGTCTGACAGAGGTTCTATACGACTAAGCGTATATCCTAGGTTTGCACCAGTGTTATTTGTGAAAAAGAAATATGGGTCAATGAGACTGGGTATCGATTATAGACAATTAAATAAAGTTACTATAAAGAATAAATACCCTCTACCTAGTATTGATGACATATTTGACTAGTTGAAAGGAGCTATAATATTTTTGAAAATAAATCTCAAATTTGGCTACTATCAGTTGCAAGTTAAAGACATTGATGTGCAAAAAACTGCTTTCCGACCTCGTTACGACCGCAACGAGTTTCTGGTGATGCCTTTTGGATTAACCAATGCCCCTGCGACGTTTATGGACTTAATGAATCGAGTTTTTCAACCACACAAGGATAGACTTTTAGTTGTGTTCATTGATGATATATTGATCTATTCCAAAACTGAATCCGAGTATGGTCAGCATTTGAAAATCATACTACAGACTTTACGTGAGAAACAATTATACGCAAAGTTCAGTAAATGCGATATTTGGCTCAGAGAGGTTGGTTTCGTTGGGCACGTGATTTCTACAGACAGTATCCGAGTTGATTCGAGCAAGATTTTGGCAATTGTAAATTGGAAAGCTTCGAAGAATGTCTCTGATGTGCAAAGTTTTTTGGGCCTAGCTGGTTATTACCGATGATTTGCTAAGAATTTCTCGATAATTTCTTTACCGATGACAAATCTATTGTAGAAAAATATTGATTTTGTTTGGTTGGATATATGTCAGTAGAGTTTTGATCAATTGAAAGCTTTATTGACAAAAGTTCCAGTGTTGACTCAGCCTGAATTCAAAAAAAATATGTTGTTTATAGTAAAGCTTCACTCAGTGGGTTAGGTTGTGTACTAATGCATGATGGAAAAATTATAACTTATGCTTCTCGATAACTTAACCACACGAGAGAAATTACCTGACACATGATTTAGAACTAGCCGCAATTGTTTTCTCTTTGAAGATTTGGCGACATTACCTGTACGACGAGAGATGTCAGTTTTATACTGACAACAAAATTCTAAAATATTTGATGACTCGAAAATATTGTAACACACCTTACCCAACCCGATAATTGGATTCAAGTATGGTATGCCACAACTTAAGATCAAACGATTGTAGTAAAAGTCTTTGAAAATGTTAATAAATTAAAATATTGGCATAGTCCTCAAAACAAAAATGACAAAACAAAAAAATCAATTATACGCCAAGAAAAATATTTTAGATAAAACGTTTAGCGGAAGCATTATAAAAGTCGATAGAGTTATTGTAACAACCCGTTTTCAGTGGTGTCAGAAACAGTGGTTTCGTGACCATGATTTCGATGAGTGATTTAATGTTTTAATATTTATTTAATGTTTATAGGGTTATATTAGGGTCGCATTAAATTTTTGTTAAGAAATTTTAAGGTTTAAATAGTTAATTAGGTAAAAATGACTAAATTAAAAAAGGTGCAAAGGTTGATTTCTATTAGATAAAAGGATCAAATGCATGTGGAAATGTATGTCAATGGACTTGGATGGTAATTATATCATATCCTAAGTTAGTGTATGTTTATAGGTAGGTTTTAGTGTAATTAAATGATAAGTTAAATAAAACAAAAGGGTAAAAAAAATTATTCATCTTCCTTATTAGCTTTACAAAACTGTATACACCATTAGAGAAGGAAGAAAGTTTCAGCCAAGCTATTTGGTATTGCATGGTATGTAAATTTGTCTTATTTTTAATGATTTTTATGTTTTTGAGCTCGTATTAGCTTAACCTAGCTAGCCTGGGGGTTAATTTGTGAAATTATTAAAAGTATAGGGACTTGCCATGAATGAGTTTGTAGTGTTAGTGAATTAATTGATAGATTATTAAGCTTGGTTGTTAAATAGACACATATTGTTAAATGATTTTTAATGAATTTGAGCTTAAGGACTTATTTGAGAAAATGATAAAATTTAATGATAATTTTTTGAAATAAAGAAAGATATGGGTTGTGAAGGACCTTAGAGAAAATCAACCATCATGATATTTCATTAATTGTGAGTTTAGAATTTAGGGACTACATTGCACAAAAGTTAAAAAGTTAGGTGTAAATTCATAATTTTACATTAAAATGGGTTATAAATTAGAATCTTTAAATTTAAGCTATTAGAATTATCTAATTGAGTTAACTTACTATTTAGATTAAGAAACGAATCAATCGGACCTAAATCGAGAAAAAGCTAAAGTGTTGGAATAGTCAACGACTTAGTTTTTACAATCATTTTTGTCGAGATAAGTTCGTATTTCATTTTAAAATATTACGTTTGAATTTATAAGATTAATTGATAGCTTTATATATGTACTTATGTATTGATGATTAAGATTGTTTTGATTTGAGAAAAGGAAAGGACCGTGATTGAAATACATCATGGTATTATACTCGAAAAGGAAATTATCATGGTTGAAAGACACCATGGCATTACATTCGGTATTTTTGAATCTATGAAAAGGTTGAAAAGAAAGTTATCTAAAATGGATAAAAATGAAAAGGTTGAAAATGATATATCCGAAAAGGATATCAAATGAAAATGTTGAAAAGGATATTATCCGAAAAGGGTAACAAATGAAAAGGATGTGTTTGAAAAGGGAATCATGGAATGAACCATTTAGTAAAGGTTTGTATGTGATTTGGAATGGTTATGTACTCTTGAATTGAAAAGAAAGATGTTTGATTATGTGATTGATGTTTTATATATTGAGATCTTATGCATGATATGTTACATATTATGAATAATATGTTCTTATATATGTATTTAGTTGCTAACTTGTGAAGTGGTGTGTTTAGAAAGAAATGTACACATAGGGATTAAAAAAAATGCTTAAATGGTTATTCATGAAATTGTTATTTGGTAAGTTGCGTTTCTCTTATTCGAGCTTACTAAGCATCGTTTGCTTACGTAGTTACTTTATTTTCTCTATCTTGTAGATTTTTGAAAAGCTTATTCGGTTAGAATCTTGTCGGAGTTCTATCACACTATCCATCGACCACTTTGGTAGTTTTTGGTTATTTTGTCAAACTTTTATAAATGGCATGTATAAAACTTTGATGTAATAGGTACTTTGGATTAGTTTGAACATATGATATGTTTTGGCTTTACTTGTATTTAGTTGTATATATGACTTTAGTTTTGGATTGTATATGATTAAACTTAAATGAATATGGTCATTTGGGTTATGACTATCTAAATGGTAAGTTGTGATGGTATAAATTGAGATAGAATGGTCTTTTAGTATCCATGTTATAAGATTGAAGATGTTATTCTAATTTAGTTCTTGAATGATTTTGGTGTATGAATTGTGGTGCCTTTGAATGGCATATTGGTTAAATCTTGTAGGGTGATTGAATTGGTATGTTTTGAATGTGTTTGAAGTGTGTTTTGGTCATGTGCATGTTGATGGAATTGGTGAGTCTTGGTGTGCAAGTTTTGGTTTTGAAATGGCTTGTTTTAGGGGTAACTTTTACTGAACACGACCTGGGAGACGAGCTGTCACATGGTCGTGTGTCTCATTTATTTCCAATGCAAGTTGGTCCACACGAGCATAGAGAGTTACACGATTTGGGGACATGGTCGTGTGATCCTGAACTACGCGATCAGAGTGAGTTACTCGATCTAGTCACATGGCCATGTGACCTTATATTACACGAGCATAGTTAGTTACACAATTTGTGTACACAGACGTGTGAAATTGGCATACGGGCGTGTGTAGACGCCACACGACCATGTCTCTAAGCCACACGGTCTAAAGTCTGTCACACGACTTGGCCACACGACCGTGTGACCCCTCTTTTCAAAGATCTTCAAACTTTCCCTATTTTTCTATTTTGTTTCAAAATGACCCTTAATTGTTTTCATATTATTTTTAGGGACCCCGTAGGCTCGATTTAAGGTTCATAAATGTATTTCTACCTTAATTTATATAATTTACTGAATGTTATAAGATAATTTGTATAATTGAGTTTATTTGCATTTAAATGTTCTGAATTGCATTGTAATACCCCGTAACCCTAATCTGGCAATAGAGATGAGTCAGGGGTGTTACATTTAGTGGTATTAGAGCTATGATTTAGTCAGTTCTCAGACTAAATGTAGCATATGTAGAGTATAGAATACATGTCATTTTATAACCTGTGTAGTGTGATGTCTCCTAACTTAAATTGACTAAGTTGTTCATATAGATAAAAGATGTCGTCCACCCGAGCTGATTCCAATAAAGTTGAGAGTAATGCTCAAGCCCCCATTCAAGGAGCAACTAGTAGTGGGTCGAGGAAGTGAGGCGAAAGAAGCCTTCTTCCATATGATGTACAAGTGGTTTATCGATTTTATTTGGACAAATCTGATGGCTCAATGACCTCTGCTCCCTCCCGTACCCCAACCAGTTCATCTTATTTCTCAAAGTTTGGAATAGGTACTGTAAACAGGCCTCCAGTTGATAAAATTCCTAACTATGGGGTAGATGAATTTCGTGGTACAATTAAAGATGACCTGAAAAAAGCTGAGTTCTAGTTAGAGAATACTATTAGAGTTTTTGACGAACTGACTTGTTCTCCCAACTAAATTCTACTTAGAGAATTCTAGTACAATTGAAGATATCTTTGTTAAAAGACTCAGCGTATCAGTGGTGGAACACTTTGATAGCAGTGGTGTTGAAGGAACGAGTAAATTGAGAATTTTTCCAAACTGAATTAAAAAAGAAATATGTTAGTTAGTGGTATCTTGATAAGAAGAAGAAAGAGTTTCTGGAACTGAAGCAAGGTCGTAAAACCGTAGCTGAATATGAAAGAGAATTTGTACGGCTCAACAAATATGCTCGAGAATGTATTCTATCAGAGTTTGTTATGTGTACCCAGTTTGAAGATGGATTGAATGAAGATATCCAATTGCTTGTCGGGATACTTGAGTTGAAAGAATTCGTTGTGTTGGTGGATCGAGCACATAAAACGGAAGAACTTAGCAAAGCAAAAAGAAAAGTAGACACTGAAGTCTGAGACACGGGTAAATGACCGGTGGGAACACCTTTTTCTTCTCCTTCAAAGAAAATAAAATAATTTTGCAATTGCACATTAGCTTCATCCGGATTTCCTGAAAGAGAGCGAAGGAGGCAGACTAGCTCGAGATCTCAGGCTACCCCAATGGCTAGTGTTAGCAGTGTTTGAAATGTTAACAAACCAGATTGTCAACATTGTGGCAAGAAACATTTTGGGGAATGCAGGGTAAAAGAAGGGTCCTATTTTAAATGTGGCTTGTTNTGTTCGACCACTTCCTCCATAATTGCCCAAAGTTTTCTGATAGAGATAAAACTCAAAATGTCTGTTCGGGGAATAAACCTTCTAAAGGTAGGCCACCGAAAAGTACTAGAAATGCAGAAGTTAGTCATTGTGGCACTAAAGAGTCGTTATGGCACTAAAGATACTGCAATTCGATCTGAGGCACGAGCACTGGCTAGGGCTTATGCAATTCGAGCTTAAGAGGATACTTCTGCACCTGATGTGATTGCTAGTACATTTTTTTTTATCTTTGACGTTAATGTTTATGCTTTAATTGACACAAGATCAACTCACTCGTATATATGCACAACATTAGTGTCAAATTAGAAAATACCTGTTGAGTCAACTGAATTTGTGCTCAAAGTAACTAATCTGATAGGCTAGTATTTGTTAGTTGATAAAGTTTGTAGAAACTATCCCTTGAAAATTCAGGATTGCAACTTACCTACTGATTTGATGTTATTACCGTTCGATGATTTTGATGTGATTCTTGGTATGGATTGGTTGACTTCGCATGATGCTGTTGTGAACTGTAGATGGAAACAAATTATTTTGAAATGTCAAAATGGTAAAATTGTCAGGCTTGAATCAGACAGATGTGACTGTACCGCCAATATTATTTCGACTTTGTTAGCTTAGAAATGTGTCTGAAAAGGTTGAGAGGCATAGTTAGTTTATATATTCGATACCAGAGTTTCATAATCAAAGCTAGAATTAGTTCCGACTTTTTGTGATTTCACGAACATGTTTCTAGAAGAGTTGCTAGGATTATCGCCAGTTAGAGGTTGAATTTGCTATTGAGTTAGTACAGGAACTTCTTCGAGATCGATTGCTCCATATAGGATGGCACTAGCCGAATTAAAAGAGTTGAAAGCACAGTTACATGAGTTGTCGGATAGAGGATTTTTCGGCCTAGTTTTTCTCCTTGGGGTGCACCTGTAGTGTTTGTGAAGAAAAAAGACGGGTTAATGCGGTTGTGTATTGATTATTGGGAGCTTAATAAAGTTACAATAAGAAATAAATATTTATTACCATGTATTGATGATTTGTTTGATCAGCTAAAAGGTGCAATAGTATTTTCAAAGATTAATCTCTATTCTAGATATTATTAGCTTCGGGTTAAAGATTTAGATGTGCCAAAAACAACTTTCAGGACCAAGTACGGACATTATGAATTTTTAGTTATGCCATTTGGTTTAATGAATGCACCTGTTATGTTTATAGATTTGATGAACATAATATTTCAGTCGTATTTAGATAGATTTGTGGTAGTTTTCATCGATAATATTCTGATTTATTCCCGAGATAAAGTTGATCATGTTCAACATTTGAGAATTATATTGTAGACTTTGTGCAAGAAACAGTTATATGCAAAATTTAGTAAATGTAAGTTATGGTTTCGAGAAGTCAGATTTTTGGACACATGGCATCGATTGATGGCATTAGAGTGGATTTGAGCTACTCCAGAAGTTTTCTGGGTTTGGCTGGGTATTACTGAAGATTTATTAAAGGGTTCTCAATGATTTCTTCACCATTGATGAAGCTACTCTAGAAAGATGTAAAATTTATTTGGTCCAATAAATGTCAGCAAAGCTTTGATCAGTTGAAAGTGATGTTAACTGAATCCCCTATGTTGATTCAACCAGAGTCCAGCAAAGATTTTGTGATTTATAGCGACGCTTCACTTAATGGTTTGGGCTGTGTTTTAATGTAGGAAGGTAAAGTTCTAGCTTATGCTTCCTGTCAGTTGAAACCACACGAGCAAAACTATCCGACTCATGATTTGGAACTTGCAACTATTGTGTTTGCTTTAAAACTTTGGCAACACTATTTATACGAAGAGAAATGCCATATCTACACTGACCATAAAAGCTTAAAATATTTGATGTCACAAAATGAATTGAACTCGCGACAACGTAGATGTTTAGAACTGTTGAAAGATTATGTTTTGATTATTAACTATCACCCGAGAAAAGCTAATATTGTCATGGATGTTTTGAGTCGAAAGTCATTATTTTCATTGAGAGTTTTGAACACTCAGTTAAAACTTGTTGAGGACGGTTCAGTTTTAGCTAAGTTAAAAGCTAAACTGACATTTCTGCAATAGATTTGTGAAGCTCAAAAAAATGATACAGAGTTTATTGCTAAACGAGAACAAATTGAAAAGACATTAGATTTAGATTTTTGCATTGGTACGGTTGACAATTTGTACTTTCAAAACAGATTATGTGCTCCGAAAAATTTCGAAGTTAAACAAAAGAGTTTGCAGGAAGCTCACAGTAGTAGTTAGTCGATTCATCTAAGTAGTAACAAAAAGTATTGTGATTTGAAACAAATGTACTAGTGGCCAAGTATGAAACGTGAGATTTCAGAGTTTGTGTTGAAATTTTTAATTTGCCAGCAAGTTAAAGTCGAACCTCAGGTACCTTCAGGATTGCTACAGCCTGTTATGATTCCAAAGTGGAAATGGGAACGAGTTATTATGGATTTTGTATCAAAATTGTCATTATCTCCGAAAAAGAAAGATGTCATTTGGGTTATTATCGAACGCCTGACTAATTCCGCACATTTCATTCCTGTACGTACAGATTATTCACTTGAGAAGTTGGCAAAGTTGTATGTTGCTGAAATTGTCAAGCTTCACAGAGTGTCATTATTTATTATTTTGTATCGAGATCCATGACTTACTTCTAGATTTTGGAGTAAATTGCACGAAGCTTTAGGCACCAGATTACATTTTAGTACCGCGTTCCATCCACAGATCGACAGTTAATCTGAGCAGGTGATTTAGATACTCGAGGATATGCTTCGTTGTTGCATTTTAGAATTTGAAGGTAGCTAGGAAAAACTTCTTCCGTTGGTTAAATTTGTGTATAATAACAATTAACAATCGAGTATTAAAATGGTGTCATATAAAGCTCTGTATGGCCAAAAGTGTAGAACTCCTTTATATTAGACTGAATTGAGTGAGAAAAAGCTTTTCGGTATTGATTTGATCCGTGAGACTGAAGAAAAAGTCAAGATGATACGAGACAATTTAAAAGTTGCTTCCAATCATCAGAAATTCTTTGCTGATTTGAAAAGGAAAGGTATTGAATATCAGGTCAGCGATAGAGTGTTCTTAAAAGTATCGCCCTAGAAAAAAGTTCTCCGTTTTGGCCGAAAAGGGAAGCTTAGTTCGCGTTTCATCGGGCCGTATGAGATTATCGAGAGAATTGGACGAATCGATTACCATTTACCTACCATCTAAATTAGAGAAAATTAACAACATTTTTCATTGTATCGATGTTGAGAAGGTACCGATCTGACCCTTCACACGTGATTTTGCTAGTTGATATAGAAATTCAGTCTGATAAATCGTATAGTGAGGAACCGGTCAGAATCTTGGCTCGAGAAGTTAAAGAACTAAGAAATAAACGAATAGATTTGGTTAAAGTTCTTTGGCAAAGCTACCTGGGAACCGGAAGAAACTATGAAAGTGCAATACCCAAACCTATTCTCTGGTAAGATTTTCGGGGACGAAAATTCCTTTAGGGGGAGAGTTGTAACAGCCCGTTTTCAGTGGTGTCAGAAAAAGTGGTTTTGTGACCATGATTTCGATGAGTGATTTATTATTTTAATGTTTATTTAATGTTTATAGGGTTATATTAGGGTCGTATTGAATTTTCGTTAAGAAATTTTAAGGTTTAAATCGTTAATTATGTAAAAAGGTCTAAACTGAAAAAGGTGCAAATGCTAATTTCTATTATTTAAAAGGATCAAATGGATGTGGAAATGTATGTCAATGGACTTGGATGGTAATTATACCATATCCTAAGTTAGTGGATGTTTATGGGTAGGTTTTAGTGTAATTTTAATACTTTTTAAAGGGTAATTTTGTAATCTAATAATAAATGATAAGTTAAATAAAACAAAAGGGTAAAAAAATTTATTCATCTTCCTTATTAGCTTTACAAAACCGTATACACCATTAGAGAAGGAAGAAATTTTCAGCCAAGCTATTTGGTATTGCAGGGTATGTAAAATTGTTTTGTTTTTAGTGATTTTAATGTTTTTGAGCTCGTATTAGCTTAATCTAGCTACCTCGGGGGTCAATTTGTGAAATTATTAAAATTTTAGGGACTTCTATGAATGAGTTTGTAGTGTTAGTGAATTTAATTGATAGATTATTAAGCTTGGTTGTTAAATAGACACATTTTGTTAAGTGATTTTTAATGAATTTGAGCTTAATGACTTATTTGAGAAAATGGTAAAATTCAATGATAATTTTCTGAAATAAAGAAAGATATGAGCTGTAAAGGACCTTATAGAAAATCATCCATCATGATATTTCATTAATTATGGTTTAACTATGAGTTTAGAATTTAGGGACTAAATTGCATAAATGTTAAAATGTTAGGGGTAAATTTATAATTTTACATTAAAATGGGTTATAAGTTAAAATCTCTAAAGTTAAGATATTTTAATTATTTAATTAAGTTACTATTTAGATCAAGAAATGAATCATCCGGACCTAAATCGAGGAAAAGTTAAAGTGTTGGAATAGTCAACGACTTCATTTTTACAATCGTTTTTGTCGAGGTAAGTTCATATTTCATTTTAAAATATTACATTTGAATTTATAAGATTAATTGATAGCTTTATATATGTATTTATGTATTGATGATTAAGATTGTTTTGATTTGAGAAAAGGAAAGGACTGTGATTGAAACACATCATGGTATTATACTCAAAAAAGAAAAGACCGTGGTTGAAAGACACCACAGCATTACATTTGGTATTTCTGAATCCATGAAAAGTTTGAAAAGGAAGTTATCTGAAAAGGATAACAAATGAAAAGGTTGAAAAGGATGTATCCGAAAAGGATATCAAATGAAAATGTTGAAATGGATATTAACTGAAAAGGGTAACAAATGAAAAGGATGTGTTTGAAAAGGGAATCATGGAATGAACAATTTAGTAAAGATTTGTAGGTGATTTGGAATGGTTATGTACTCTTGAATTGAAAAGAAAGATGTTTGATTATGGGATTAATGTTTTATATATTGAGATCTTATGCATGATATGCTACATATTATGAATAATATGTTATTATATATGTATTTAGTTGCTAACTTGTGAAGTGGTGTGTTTAGGAAGAAATGTACGCATAGGGATTAAAAAAATGCTTAAATGGTTATTCATGAAATTGTTATTTGGTAAGTTGTGTTTCTCTTATACGAGCTTCCTAAGTATCGTTTGCTTATGTAGTTGCTTTATTTTCTGTCTTGTAGATCTTCAAAAAGCTCGTTCGGTTGGAATCTTGTCGGTGCTTTATCACACTATCTATCGACCACTTTGGTAGTTTTTGGGTATTTTTTCAAATGGTTTTAAATGGCATGTATAGGACTTTGATGTAATAGGTACTTTGGATTAGTTTGAACATATGATATTTTTTGGCTTTCCTTGTATTTAGTTGTATATTTGACTTAAGTTTTGGCTTGTATATGTTTAAACTTATTTGAATATGGTCATTTTGGTTATGCCTATCTAACTGGTAAGTTGTGGTGGTATAATTGAGATAGAATGGTCTTTTAGTATCCATGTTATAAGATTGAAGATGGTATTGTAATTTAGTTCTTGAATGATTTTGGTGTATGAATTGTGGTGCCTTTGAATGTCATATTGGTTAGATCTTATAGGATGATTGAATTGGTATGGTTTGAATGTGTTTGAAGTGTGTTTTGTTCATGTGAATGTTGATGGAATTGGTGAGTCTTAGTGTGCAAGTTAATGGCTTGTTTTAGGGGTAACTTTTGCTGCACACGGCCTGGGAGACAGGTTGTCACATGACTATGTGTCATACACGGCCTACTCACACGGTCGTGTGTCTCATTTATTTTCATTGCAAGTTGGTCCACATGGGTATAGAGAGTTACACATCTTGGCGACACGGTCATGTAATCCTGAACTACACGGTCACAGTGAGTTACATGGTCTGGTCACATGGCCGTGTGACCTTATATTACACGGGCACAACTAGTTACACGGTCTGCGTACACTGGCATGTGTAGTAGCCACACAGCCATGTCTGTGAGCCACACGGTCTGGGTTCTATCAAACGGCCTGGCCACACGGTCTGGGTTCTATCAAACGGCCTGGCCACACGGCCGTGTGACCCTTGTTTTCAAATATTTTCAAACTTTCCCTATTTTTCTGTGTTGTTTCAAAATGACCCTTGATTGTTTTAAAATTATTTTTAGGGTCTATAAATATATTTCTACCTTAATTTATATAATTTTTTGAATGTTATAAGATAATTTGTATAATTGTGTTTATTTGAATTTAAAAGTTTCAAATTATTCTGTAATACTCTGTAACCCTAATCTAGCAACGGATATGGGTTACGGGTGTTACAGTTATTTCCTTTACAAAAGTTTCAAGTGCATCATTGATGGTTAATAATCATTCAAAATAGTTTGGTGTACACGTCTAAAACATAATCTCATAAACCTTAGCTCATTGGATAAAAAAACACACATGTATATGTACTGCGAAAGTTTACAAAAGACTTCATAAAAACAGAGTTTAACAAAATTGCAAATCATTACAAGAGTTGATACAAAACGTTCCTACATGCTGTCTTGCCCAAATAATGCATGATATTGAAATTAAAAAAAGCCTTACAATCAATAGTGCTCTGACATAACGCCTTGAAAATTCTCTTCCTTCAATTAACACTCCTAAGAAGGAAAAGATAAAAGAGTAAGTTCAAATGAACTTAGTGAGTTCCAAAGATAAAGAAAGCACATATAAAATATACACATCGATACCCAAAATGGTACCAGACCTTTCAGGAAAGTGCAACACAATGATCGTAATACACCAAATGGTGTTTATAGAATATAGACAAATTCAATACGCTAACTTAACACAACACATGGGCGGTTACTATCTGCCAACATAACCATAACTAACACACAACCCATTCTTATGCTAGCTTCATACCTAGAATTCAAAATCAAAAGCATATTATTCAGTTGTATTCATAAACATACACCCCCTTAACTCATCATATCATTTCTATTCAACCAAGTATGTTTTCTCATGATTTTCCTATCCAGTTTGCAATATAGTTGCCTTACCGAAGGCATCACAAACATAATCCCCTTCTTCGTCATCACATCTAACATCTCACATCTTACATATCACATATTGGTGGTACTGGCTTGTCCAATAAGGAGGGTATATACTTCATAATATGGACAAACTGTACTCACACTAATGACATTGGATGACACCACCAACACAGACACCATTTATACGTTATTAATGGAGATTTCTTAACTTACACAGTTTATACATTAAAGGAATTTACAACATATGAAAGTAAGAAGGAACTCACTAGAAACTCTAATACAGTGATCTACACAACAGGTCTTTTGCCCTTTTCGCTGGGACCTATGTTAACTTCTTAAGTGAAAAGAAATATAAATATCCCTATCAGATCATTAAACTATCAAAACTTAACATGCATGGAAGATTCGGTATCAAACAATCCAGAATTAGGAAGTTTCCTTCCTCACAAACAGTTCTAAGGTCTGTGCATGCAATACTACAAACACGTAAATTCTTCGATAATAGCCTAAGGGTTTATTAGAAATTATCAGCAAGTTGGTACAAACGTGGGTGCTAATTAAACACTGCAAACCCTCTCGAATAAGCTTTCTATGCTAAGGCTTTTCAAAAACTTACAGAGTAATTCAGGGAAGAAGAATATGAAAAAGTGAATCCTGATGGCCAACAATATCCATGTATACTCATGCAACGGAGACAAGGTTTAGTGGGAAAATTAGATAATTCCACTAACGCGCTTGATTCTCGTGATTAAACGCACTTAACAAGTTTTAGTTCTAATCATCTATAGTGTTCTAGTTTAGTTCTAACTAAGTCTCAACTAAACCCCAACATGACTAACTAAGTCATCATAATATACACTTAATATAGAAACAAATCTATTAAGACTGCAAACTTAACAAGTTCGCCCAAAACATCTAGGGTGGGCAGATGTAACGCATGGTTTGTGCAAGTGTACACAGTTGTTATCAAGTAATAAGTAAGTAAAAGAGTTGTCATCTCCATAGGGACTGTGTATGTTAATTAATTAATTGTAAAATTAAAGTTAACAATTTGGTGAAAAAAAAACACAATAATTTTTTAGTGGTGTGATGTAAAAATAAATAACTAAATGCAAAATGATCCCTAATGCAAATTAATCTAA
>CM025142.1:16281889-16300281 GCA_013467495.1 Gossypium gossypioides
AGCAGCAGAATTCACAAGATTTCAACAACAATAACATGAATAGGCTAGGATAATCACATCAATTAACTTAGTTCATTCTCATCATGTTAATAATGTTCCGGAGAAATATTCCATGGAAACTCGATCTTTCATAAGCTTGAAACCAATATTAAGTCCTTTTGGAATCTTTTACTTAGAAAGACATGCATATTGCTAAGGGTTTCTTATAATTCATGTGAAGTAACAGGGATGGGTCGGTTTGAAACAATTTAATCACATAAACCAAAAATTTATGCAAGGTAATAAAGCTCGGTCAAGTTATTACGAACCTTAATTTATTCTGGGTTGGACATAAATTAAGCATGCACTTTTGAATTTTTGTGTCTATTAGCCACCATCTAGGTCAGATTAAGCAACTAACTCTAATGCATTCAATCATATTTTCATGAATGAAATACATGCATGATTTTAATTGAATACGTAATTGACTGAGGCATAGAACATCATAACATGATTTAAATAAAATTTATTGAATTGATGCAATCATCTTTGCTAAACAGAATTAAGCTACCATTGTTGATGAAAAAACAACAAAGCAATTTGCAAACATACTGAATAATTAAGAAACAACAAAAAGAAAGAAGAAACTCTTTGATAAGTGTGGTGACTAATCGTGGAGGCTTCCTCCAATTCCTACAACTGCTCTTCCACAAATTGCTCCTCAAGGTGGCCGGCCAAGAGAGTAATTTCTCAAGGATTTGCTGGGTAAAGGAAATATAGATGTTTATGCGTGGAAAGAAAGAAAGTAAATGGGAAAATGAAATGAGAGTGAGGGATGAATGATGTTTGAGAAATGAGGAATGATTAAGCGATGATTGAAATGAGGAATGGGGGTGGGTATTTATTGTGAAGGATGGTAGGTGTGTTTGCTAAAAATAACATGATGAATCCCTTAGGTTTCTCCTTCCCATTGCCAACCATAATTTGTGGAGAAGGGAGTTGTTTGGTTGCGTAATTCAAGCATAATATCATGCTTGAATCAAACAAGGGGTGGAAGGTTTCTTAGGAAAATTTGGTGTGTTATTTTCTTATTTTCTTATTTATTTGCAAGTGTAGGGACCTCCAGTAAATCTCTCAAAAGTGAATTTGTGATTAGTCCAAATGCCTTTGCCGAATTGGGCTTGTTCTCCCTTGTTTGGACGGTTTGGTGACCAAATTGTTTACCAGACTTGTCCATCAATTGGCCCTTCTTCAATTGGATAAAATCAACTTCTTCTTAACCCATTTTGTATGTGTTTGTCGTCCTTATGGAGTGAAATTGGGCATGTCCATGCAACTCTATTTGATAAATAAATCATGCATAATTTTCTTGGTCCAACTGCATTAAAAATGTCAAGATCAATATTTTGCATAAAATAATTAAGTTATATACAAATTTAATGCAAAATAGCATAAATTCACATTATTCATTAAATCATGCTTATTATTGGAATATAAATAAAATTCGCCCAATTATTAATCAAATACTCGGGATTAATATTAATTTTAAGTAAAAAGTGTCAAAAACAACTATAAAAACTATATATAAATTAGAGTCTATAGCGGATACATAACATAGGAGTCTACTGAACCCTAGAGTTCGCTAAAAATTGGAATTCGCCAAATGGCGAATCCATAGAGTATACTACCCAACCAAAACAAATATTTTACTTACTCAATTCTACCCTTGACTTAACCAACTTATACGCCAAGTAGTAACTTGATATTGAGTCTCTATCGGGCAGGCTGTTACAATTCTCCCCCACTTAGAAAGTTTCATCCTCAAAATTCATACCTGTGAAAACTTGAGGATACTACTCTTTCATCAGATTTTCTCTTTCCAAATTAGCTTCTTATGTATTGTGATTTCTCCACAACACTTTTACTAATGTGATCCTTTTATTTCTTAACCCTTTCACTTCTCTTGCGAGGATGCGAACATACTTCTCTTCATAAGATAAATTTGGCTCTATTTCATATGCTTCAATTTGCACAATATGATCTGGATTTGATCGATACCTTCTTAACATAGACACCTAGAACACATTATGAATATTCAATATCTCTGGTGGTAATGTTAACCTATACGCTACTGGCCCAACTTGTTCTAAAATCTCATATGGTCCTACAAAAAATGGGTTTAACTTTCCTTTTTGACCAAACCTTATGATTTTCTTCCAAGGAAAAACCTTCAAGAACACTTTATCACCTACCTCAAAAGTGATTTCTCTTCTTTTCAGATCAGCGTAAGCTTTCTGGCGATCTTGGATAACTTTCAAATGATTGCGGATGATAAAATATTTTTCCTCTATTTCTCATATTAATTTAGGACCAACCAACTTTCTTTCACTAAGCTCCACCCAACATGTGGGTGATCTACACCTTCTTCCATATAAAGCTTCAAATGGTGACATACCCAAATTGGTTTGATAATTATTATTGTATGGAAATTTTGGCAAAGGAAGATATCTTTCCCAATTCAACTCAAAATCTATCACACAACTTCTGAGCATATCTTCTAATACTTGAACCACTCTTTCAAAATGCCCATCTGACTAAGGATGAAAGGTAGTACTAAATCGCAGTTTAGTTCCTAACGAATCTTGCAGTTACTTCCAAAATCTTGATGTAAATCTTGGATCTCGGTCTAAAATTATAGATGTTGGAATCCCATGAAGGCATATAATTTCAGAGACATAGAGCTCAACCAGCTTTTCTAATGGATAATTGGTGCACACATGCAAGAAATAAGCTGACTTAGTGAGTCGATCCACGATCACCCAAACTGAATTCTTCTTCGAAGGACTGAAAGGAAGGTCAAACTCAATATCAAGTTACTATTTGGCGTATAAGTTGGTTAATTCAAGGGTAAAAATTGAATAGTATACTCTGTGGGATTCACCATTTGGTGAATTCCAAGTTCTCGAGAATTCTAAGTTTTGGTGAAGTCTAGGGTTTGGCGAACTCCTATATTATGTATCTGCCCACCCCAAATGGTTTGAGCGAACTTGTTAAGTTTGCAATCTTAATAGGTTTGTTTCCATATTAAGTGTATATTATGATGACTTAAACTGTCATGTTGGGATTTAGTTGGGACTTAGTTAGAACTAAACTCGAATACTATAGATGATTAGACCTAAAACTTGTTAAGTGCATTTAATTACGAGATTCAAAGGTGTTAGTGGAATTATATGATTTTCGCACTAAACCTTGTCTCCATTGCATAAGTTTATAAGAATATCATTGGCCATTAGGATTCACCTTTATACCTTCTTCTTCCCTGAATTACTCTATATCTTTTTGAAAAGCCTTAGCGTAGAAAGCTTCTTCGAGAGGGTTCGCAGTATTTAGTTAGCACCCACGTTTGTACCAACTTGCTAGTAATTTTTTATAAACCCTTAGGCTATTGTCGAAGAATTTACGTGTTTATAGTATTGCATGCATAGACCTTGGAACTATTTGTGAGGAATGAAACTTCTTAATTCTGGGTTGTTTGATATTGATTCTTGCATGCATGTTAAGTTTCGATATTTTAATGATTTGATAGGGATATTTATAATTCTTTTAGCTCAAGAAGCGAACAAAGGTCCTAGTGAGAAGGGCAAAGGACCTGCTGTGTAGATCATTGTACTAGAGTTTCTGGTGAGTTCCTTTTTACATATATAGTTTGTTTGTATTATGAAGTATATACCCTTCTTATTGCACAAGCCAATACTACCAATATGTTATATGTGGCATGTGAGATGTGATGACGAAGAAGGGGATTATGTTTGTCATGCCTCTAATAAGGAAACTATATTGCAAACTAGACTGGCTGATCACGAGAAAACATACTTGGTTGAACAGGAATGATATGAGGAGTTAAGGGGGTGTATGTATGTGGTAGAAAAGCGTGTCTAGTAGGACGTGTTTTCTCTCTCTCTAAAATCAACTTATATCCCTAAATATCTCATACACAGGCCTATTTTTTTATAAAATTTGACATATTTCTTTAATTTAACCCCAAGGTATATCCTGCTGCAGTCCTTGATAAACGAATAGTCAAACGCCAAAACAAGGCTGTCACATAGCTGCTGATCTAGTGGGTAAACACGGAAGCTTTACACCTGGGAAGACTTCAAGGTTCTTCAAGCGCAGTTCCCAGATTTTGATCCTTGGGGACAATGATGGAGTTGAATAATTTATTTGGTACAGAATTCTTGCTATATATACAATCTGCAACGACTGAATGAAGACAGTACTTTTCTCTTATCAATTTGAAATCTCAATTATTCTCCATTTATTCCATTTCACTTCTCTGTCACATGCTAGCTAGGTTGTGACAGATTAAACCTTATGGTAACTTGATCCGATCGATAAAGGAGAAAAAAAAAATGTTGCTCCGTAGACGTTATTCAGATTACAAGTTAGACGTGCAGGGAAAAAAAAAAAGATTTAACAATGTCATTGCTCATTCACCGTATTCAATATATGTCAGCATGCGGAATTTCTTCAATAGATATTTAAACTAAACGTATATTCAAATATAAGTATAATCATCTAAATATATAAAAACAAATCTTTATATGCTGCACCTTGACTTCATCTTTTCAAAAAACAGCCAAAAACAAACATGACCATTTATATCCTTAATTCCATTCAAATAAAAATATGAGAACATTAAATGTACGCTTTAATTTGCTTTCAAAAAATCCAAAAGCTGTAATCTCGTAAAAAGAAGTTTCTTTACATTTCAATTGTTTGCTTCTCTACTTTTTTTTCTAGCTAATATAAATACACAATGCCTGCTTATGATATTCACATTTTACCCTCAAAATCTAGGTACAAAGTAACAAGTTGAGCCTTCATGAATTAGATGCAAAATGATTGAATATAGTCTCAAGCGTTGATTGGCTGATACTGTATTCAGCTATGCCCGATCCATTTCTGACGTAAAAATTTCTAAATTCAGTGAAAAAAATCCCCCCAAAATAATATTACTGAATTTATAAAAAGAAACCCTTCAACAATATTACTTTCTTTAAATAATTTTTTGTACTTTCCTTGCACCTAAATAAACACTTATCCTTTGATTTATATCTAAGCTCACTCTTATTTCAAGTGAAAAGTTAATTCATGTTAAGGGTTTACTTAAATAAATTAAAGGTAAGGAGCTAATTTGGGTATGTGTTTAAAGTTTCAGGTGCAGAGGAAGTACAAGGGGCTTATTTAAAAAAAAGTGGTAAAGCGTACGGGATTTTTAATTAGTTTAGCCAAATGAAAAAGGAAAAGGCAGTTTGAGAGATGCTTACCTGTTTCTCTCCAAGTGCCCAAAAACATCTGCTAACGAGAGACCTTCCCTATACGGTAACTGCATCAAAAGTTTTCTGAATCAGTTACTATCACTTGACTAAAAATCATGAATCCGCAATATAATGTACAAAAGCATGATATATTATTATGTTACACAAACTTGAGTTTTGGGCATGAGTATGTATTCAATATGAGTATACTCTTTTTATTTCTTTCTTTCTTAAAATGATCAAACAATTGAAAACTAGTTGGAAACTAAGGGAGATTGCTTGCTTAGATGTTACGGATGGCGTAAGTAGCTGAAAGTAACTATGAGTTTTACCTGATATTTAACACTTAATCCATTGCAGCCATGGAAAGTTGCACCAGGAAATGAAGAGAGTATAAATGAATCGATGGCTGAAAACTTCTCTCGAGCTAGCCACCACTCGGAAAATATTGGCAATGGTATACCACCTATGGAAACTCATAACAAGTCAAAAATGCTGTGAGAAAGGAAAAATAAACAATGGAGGATGATAACACAATTAAAAATTTCTGTTTTATGCCGAATTTCTATGCAGTATAAATTTAAAATGGTGATAAGAAACAGCATCTTCAGAAAAAAAAAAAAGAATCTGCAGTGGATGGATATTAAAGAAACATCAGTATATCATTTATACCTTCCCGAACCAACTGCTCTGACAACTGTTCACCAAAAAGCCCATCAGAATTTGACCTTGAAGAAATAAGTGTCTTCACTCTTTCTTCATTTCCAAGCCAACGTCCAACAACAATTATCATCTCCTTTGACAAGCTAATTTCTGCAACTGATGCATTTCCAGATGTAATGGAGTCGGTGGCCCCAATACAGACTTCAAGATCGTTTAGTAGGCTTCTTGGATGGGAACGAATGTCAAAGAGCATTTCTTGAATAATGAGGCAAAGATTTTCCAAATCAGAAGCACTCACTTCAGTGGGTTTAATCTGATCGAAGGTAAGAAGTTAAGGAATTATGAGTTTTCAAGTGTTTCAACTCATATTTGCACATTATTAAATCAACGAATGACATCATATTTAACCACATACCTCCAGCTCAAGATGATTTCCAAACCTTGTTTTTAAGTGCTGGGGACTTCCGATGCACCTTAGCCTGCCTCCAACCTAAATGGCAGACATTGCACATTAAGTGAATGCCAAAAATAATTTTCACAAGGTTTTAGGATGGAAGGAAGATTGGTACCATTATCCCAATTCTGGTACATAGAGCTTGAGCTTCATTCATGCTATGGGTAGTAAGGATCACGGCTGTCTTTCCTTGTCTGGTCGATAGGCGGGATATAACTTCCCACATGAACCTTTTTGCAATGGGATCCATACCTAAAATAATTAACATTAACTAATTGCCAGGAAAGAAGGAAAGCTCTAAATATAACATGCTGAACTTTACATAGCATTCCATTCTTAAACGATACACAACAGACTAGAAACTGCCATCAAAGGCTATATCCCTGTGTTGATTATAACCAAGAAGTATGTAACAGGGGTAGACATCTGTTTGGAGAATGGTAATTCCAGAACTCAAACATGCAGTATGTAAGCAAACTAATTTAAGACTAAAAATATCAAGGAGCCTTAGAATAAACAAAGTGAAAGTTTTGGGACGGAATAACATACAACCACTAGAGAAAATGCAAACCAACGTGCATACAATATATCAAGGGAGCCAAGCCAACATCAAAGATAGATCAGAAGATCTACAAGCTATTTCATAACATTTTAACGTCTAAAGACAGAAACTATTTGCTAGAAAAGGGGAGATGCATGCAAAGCATTCATCAAGTCCTTACAAGAACTTGAGTTTATGTAAGCAGTTTATACCTGTGGATGGCTCATCAAGAATGACAATTGGAGGATCTCCAATCATTGCAATTGCAACAGACAATTTACGCTTGTTCCCTCCACTAAGGGTGTATGATGGTTTATCAGCATGCTTTAGCAAGTCAAACTCCACCAGCTTTTCCAGAACAACCTGCCAAAACAGTTACATGCATAAATTGCATTATGTGATCATTACTGCATCAATATCAAATTAGTATATTGATGCTAGTGTATTAGCTGGTGTCATGCATTGCAGTTAGAGCTTATAAGACTCAACCAGATAAAGCCTCTCAAATTATTGTACCATGTTGAATGCTTCAAATCAAACTAGAACCCTTCTACCATACTGATGAGGGAGTAAAATGATTAGAATAACTATGATAGATACACATACATCATTCATTCTGTAGTCTGAAACTCCTTTTATCCTTGCATAAAGTTCAAGGTGCTCTTGCACAGTAAGATATTCCAATAAAGCATCAAATTGAGGGCAGTATCCAATCTGTAGGTGATTCATTAAAGAAATTAGTCAAATTCTTTCTGATGAACTATTCAAACTGTTAGATCAAACATGAGTATGATAAACAAAGGAATCTAACTTACATGACGACGGGCAGCCTTTGGATTCGAAGATATATCTTTTCCAAAAATAAAGGCAGTTCCTTCAGTTGGAGATTCTTCTCCTGTATGGTGGAAAAGAAAAAGAAATTGATGTGGTTCAGATGTATTAAAATCTTACAATTGCCATAATCTCTAACAGAGTTAAGTTCTCATAAAGATTTATGAACCAGATACTATATAATGTAGCAGAGTTTAAGAGAAAGAAATAGTATAAGTAAATTACTAATAATGATGGAAGCTTAGTCATTGTTCATGAATTCAATTATTCCACAATATTAAGAAACACATTAAGAAAACAGCCAGGCATAAAATAGGCTAATTTGTAGTGTTCTTCAGATAAAATATTGACGTCTAAGCAGGACAAGTGCAGAATACCAGTTAGCATTGACAAAGTGGTAGTTTTCCCAGCTCCATTTGTTCCCAAAAAGCCAAAACATTCTCCAGCCTGAACAGAGAAAGTTAAGGAGTCTACAGCTACTTTTGCACGGTGATGATTTCCTCCAGGATACACCTGAGATTGATTGATGAACGTTACTACCAAGCAATAAAGAGAGTACGAGAATGACATGACTAACATTAAGGACAGTAGAGTTCATAGAGATACCTTCCGAAGATTACGCAAGAAAAGAATGGTATTGTCAATGGAACCAGAAAGTACCCTATTTCTTTCTGTTCTTACATCTATGTCTTCATCAAGGTGAACAGAGGTCTCAGAGGAAGATTTCAGAAAAGGTTCTAAAACAGAATCATCACCCTGAAATTGTTTTTTCCTCCACCACTCCATTAGCCTTGCAGGAGTCAATTTACAAGTAGGTAAGAGTTCAAGCCCAAGAGTCAGAAAAAAATAACCAATGGCCTGTCAAAGAGAGAAAATTGAATGAGATCCAAATCAACTTGTCTTAAAGGAAAACGGCCTGTCACATCAAGAGACATGTTTGTTTTATTTGAAACTACATCTTAAAGGAAAATCAAGATGAAACAAATGGCTAGTTCTAGAAGTTCTACAAACAACTCCTAGGAGAAATGAAATTAGTTTTCTAGTCAGAACAAAATGGGATACAAAAGGGTAATGATGATTCTCCACGTGCACTACTCAACTGTATTCGCCAAGGACCTACTCAAAAATGATGATAAGCATAATAGAAGAAGATAATCAAGCCAAAAGAATGAGAAAGATAATAACCTCAATTCCAAGATAACAAATGGAAGCACCAGTTACATTCCAATCAAAAATCCCATCACTAGATTTATCTTTCATCCCTTGCCGAAGAAGAGCCAGTGAAGCAAGCCCATCAGCAAAGCAGAACCCAGGAGATAATCTGAAGAAATTCTGGAGAAATACATAACTTCTTCGTCAAGTTCACCAATATAGCAAGCAATCTTGCAGGATATTGAACAAGGTATGAGAGACCGTGTGTAATTTAGGTTCTAATCAGTTATTGACCAAACATTTGAAAGATGTTAGTAGCGTTAATTCTCTCCAAATGTCAGCAAATAACGTTTTGCAAGCTAATATAATTGTGAGGTAAATAAAGGTATTGGAGCAGTCTGAATCATTCAGGAGTATATATAGCACCAAGTTCAATTTAAAACACATAAGCAAGTGCTTACAAATCAAACTTGCTACTAGACTAACACTTGAAACTAATAAATCATTCTTGACATTACTGACAAAGAATACCCAAAAAAACGAAAATAAGAATAACAAATAAGAAATCAGTGATCTTGAAAAGCCTGTGAGGCAGTGTGAATTTCCATAAAAAAAGAAGGTTTTAGTTTCAGTTTCATAAATTTATTATTGTTTACACTAAAAAAGTGCCACTATATCTAAACTTGAACGTCAAGATTCAGCTCACTAGCTGAAGGTTAGGTTATAGCAATCATGTCGGCTCTGATGATAGAATATTAGTGATATTGAGGAAAAGAAAAAGTTGAAAGAAGTCTACTTTTTTTGCCAACGAAATAAGTTTACATTTATTTATTCTGAAACATAGACAATCATAGCAACTGACAATCTAACTACTGAGCTTAAAGAAACCAACCTTCAGAAAAGAATTTGCACTCGCAGTTGTTTTTATAAGCCCCATGATAAATGAAATAACCATGAGAATGAGTCCTGTGAAAAAGTGGATCAGGAGAACCACATTCTGCCCATGCACAACAACATTTTTTTGTTATTAACAAACTGTCTTAAATGCTGATGATATAACCATGAGAAAAGAATGTTACCCTACCTGGGCCATAGAGTGGTCAGAGAAGAAGAATGTAAGACAATATGTTGATGATGCAATTGCCATACCATACTCAAGAAACATGATGACAGTTGGCAAGAAGCCTCTTCCAATGAATTGATCAAGACCTACAGAACCAAATTAAATTTACGTAACAGGTTAAAACGAAATTAAACAAGGTAAATCTGCATGACAAAGTGATGAAATAACATGGAGAAAAAGCTGGATAACTCATTTGAGTCAAGTTACATATCTCATGAGTCATGCACCAAGTGTCAACTGTCACAAGGTTGGATATAAACAGCCAAGTAGCATCTCATTTTTGTTGGTAGAAAACTTAGTACTATCTTTTTCAAAATTATTTATTTGCAACAAATTATCTTATGAATAATAGCCGAAAATCTCTGAGAAACTACTGCACATGATGTCCACATTCAATACTTTCCAGGGATGTGGAAGTCTTATGGCACTTCAGAAAATACAAAGCAAAATTAGATTCCATCATTGTTGATGTTTAATATCTCTTGTTAATTAATAGAAAATATACAAAATTCAATACATTTAATTACTATCTTGGATATCTAGCAACTCCCGAAGCATTTTGGAGGCTCAACATGTTCAATGAATGCATGACAGCCAGTAATAATCAATAATATGAGCATTATCAGTATATTTTTGCTTACATGAGAAGAATACAATTAGGAATGCAAGCATAGGAACATACCAAACACATAGAAGAGAACTATGGAAAAAGTTGAAGGAAATAAGAAACTGATGAAGTCCCATATGTACGTTGAAACCCAATATGAAATTACAGAAACCTGAGAAAAAATATTTTATAATGAAATACATGTACTGCTTAAACAAATTTAGTTGGATTATTGGGTGAAATAAAACATACACCACTGATCAGTTGTTGGTGCTTAGCTTTAACTTCCTGTTCCTGAATCAAATAAGACAGCTGAAATCAGGGATGAACCTTTTTTCCACAAATATGCAAGTTTTCAATGCGGACATAACTGAGGTATGAGCTTCAATAGCAGTTGTCTATGTTACATGCAGAGATAAGTGAATTAATCAGAAAACAAAAATATTTCATCTAGAGACAAACAACTTTTTAGTTGCTATACATTTGACTGAAAGGGATTTGAGGGAAGAAATCGTAAATGCAGAAAAAGACTTACACCCAGTAAACATGAGATTATGAAGAATAGAATTTAGACAGGGAACAGTATAGGGGAAGCAAAAGCTAAATAGAAGTGTTTGATAGAAAAGGTCAGATCCCCATTACTACTCAAGAAAGTTGTACTTGACATTCTCCTAGGAACAAGAAAACCAAACTGGCACCCTCAAACTAAATTTGATGAGCGCAACAGAATGCACAACCTATGGTACTGAATCCTGGAAACACTTGCATTAGCCAAATGTTGGTCCACCATGAAATCTATGAAACATAATTAAGCCAAAAGGAAAATAGACTTTGTACTAACCAAACCTCATTAATGAGCAAGTGAATGTTTTCTATGAACATGAAATAGTATTAAGAAAATTCTACTTTATTTCCTTCTCTTTTTTCCTCTTTCTTATTCTTATCTCTAGATCACTAAAGAAAAATGAGCCAATAAAAGGACTAACTGAACTTTCAACAAAGGCAAACAACTTCGTCTTTCCACATCTACAATTTATTGTTTGTTATTGAGAATAACTAAGTATCCTATGATGCCGCAACCTAGGATTATACCTTTACGAGGGGAACAGCAAATGAAGCAGGAATGAATGAGAAGGCTATGTTAACAATAATTGCAGCAGAGAATGCATCCAGATCCTGTAAAATGTAAATGATAAATCTAAGTGAATATCCAGCGGGTGTGGTTAAACAAAATGAAAAAGGAAAATCAACGAGCAGTACATCATTTAGAAACTAAAATATTGGTTTAAAAAGTGCAAAACAGAGACTCAAGAGCAATTCATTTATTTATATTTGGAGATTTAGGCAAACTAGCAAGCACACAAGTAAACCATCAGCTTGGATGCAAGGTCCACTTCAAATGTACTAGTTAGAAGAGAGATAATGTACTAGTTAGAAGAAAGATGCTCGTCTTAAAGGATCAAGGGTACAGAATGGCTCAGGGTATGCCATCTGCCTCCATAAATAAACTTACTGGTACCTTCCATCCAATCTAGCCCCAGTGATAACCCCTCCTCCTCCCTTCCTATCCTTAATAGAACAATTGTGTGCATTCCTTTGATGATTTATTAGACCTCCCACATTTTTCTCCCTTGGTAAATTCCTTGCAGTAGTTCATCAATATTATGAAGAAGCGCGCGCACACAAAAAACACACAAAAAAAAATCTTTGATTTGAAAGCGTTTACATGCATGTTAGAAATATTTTAAACATTTTAATCCCTCATTTTTTCTCACATAAATATTCCTAGTACCAATTTGTCAATATTCAAGATGGCAGAAAACAAATTATTAAGATCTTCTTCAGAGGCAAGTTTAAGGGGGTCAGGCAGGGGCCTTGGCCCCCCAAAAAATGAAAAATATTCAAGTTAGTCCCTTTCTAATAATGGAAATTTAAGTTAATATATGGTAAATTTGCACTTTGGCCCCTCAAAAAATGAAAATTCTGTTTAATGCCTTTAAAAATGATGAAATCATAAAATAATAAATGATAAAATTATATTTTGACCTTTCAAAACTTATAATCTAATTTCAGCTCCCACTAAAAAAAATTTTGGATTCGCCCCTGATCTTATTAGTTTTTCTTTTCAAAAAGCAAGAATGTTAATTTTATAACATAACATCTACCCTAAAACCAAATAGAAACAGGTAGAGAGATTGTTTTATGTGTAAACTTTAAAATCCTAGGGTACCCCAAACTTAAAACTGTGGAACTTATTTTCTCAGAAATTAACACAAAACATTACAGGGTGTAAATATATGTCGAAATTGCAACCACATATTATATTAATAGGAGAGAAGCTTACATGATGCTGTAAACGCTGGCTTTTTGTCATCGGAAGAGGATGATTACGTGCTCGAATTGTCATATTTTTGTCACTAGTAGCAAGCCTAAGAATTGCAGAGTTCATCAAGTTGATAAAGGTTGGAGCAGCATGCTGACAAGAACTATTGTGCAATACAGTATACCCCAAACTCCCATCATCATACTGCTCATCCATCACAACTGCCCCATACCTATCAATACAAACATAAAAGATAAAATATATATATATTTAAAAAAGTAACAAACATGCTTTAAGTAAGCGATTCCAATCCCAGTTGCCTTCCATTATATTGGAATACTCAAACAGAGGAAAGAAACTACAGAAAACTAAAAGTTTTAGGCACATTATTCAACTCCTGATAGAGTAGGCTGAAACTAGAGAAAAAACCACAAAGCAAAAGAGAAAAGGCATGTGAACCCAAGTTGGAGATAATGCTGATTCCAAAATGGCTTGCCAATAAAACTTAAAATCAGAAAAATAACACAATCAGAAAAATAATGGCAAAAGAACCCAACTCAAAAACCTTAATTGAACTATTTTGGCTTGGTTTCATGAGTTCTTTTCTATGTTCTGCATACAAAGCAGCAGCATCCTTATGCCACATGCAGCAAAGTCCCTTTTACCTATTTTACTTAATCTCTTAGATCTACCATTTCTGCATAATCTACTTGAAATAAAGTAACTCCTCTAACCTCATACCAAACACGCACACACAAAAAAAGGCAAACGCAGTTTCACTTTGAGATATCGAAAAATATAAGCTCAAAATATGAAAAACATTCCACACCAATTAAATCAAAAGGCTTGACATGTCTAACAACAAATATAAAAGGCTGGACTCTGTGCTAGTGAGGCTTGAAAAATACATCTACAGCTGTGAAAATAAACACAATCTTAAAAGAGAACAAGCAATAATAAATTCCCTTATTAAAGAGACAAAACTGAAAAAAGTACAAATAAACAAGTGTTGAAAATATGATAAACAAAAGCTTTTAGAAGGCATAACCATGCAGTGATGGACTTTGCATGCTACAAATAATTTAATGTTTCTCACAAAAATACAACATGATTACTATCAAATAAGACATCTTCTGCATCAAGACCAGATAAACAGAATATAAGAAAATAATTTTGTGATTAAGGAAGATCTACCTTGACTGGTATGATTCGTTAAAGCTAGACATTAGAAATTCACTCATTGAAAGCAAAACAGGTCCTAAAGCTGGTCCTGCTGCCTCTACAGCATCAGCTAAAGCCCTTTCTGAATCAGGAAATTTGTATGAAGTCGGTTTAAATTTTTGAATCCACCCTCCTTCAACATTTTTTGCTACCTGCAGTTGACAGCTTTAGAGAGAGGAATCGTATCTCTTATAATGTCACCATCAAAAGAAGCATGAGAAGCATGACAGTATCATGACTTAAGCAGTATACTACTTTGTACCAAAATAATAATAAAGCAGTATACTCTGCTCATTCTAATGAAATCAGAAAATAGAACTCAACAAAAGTTTGAAAAAAAAAAAAAGAAGGAAAGAATAACAAACCTCTTTTGCAATAGGCCAGGACAGATCAAATGGAATTGGACCACCACCACCAGAACCACTTAAAAGAGGATTAAAAAGTGAAGTGGTGAATGTCACAGACTGCTGCTCAGGATGTGGCTTAAGCTTGAGAAAAAGAAGACCAAAAAGCAAGAAGATCACAGGAATCAAAAGTTGAAAAACAATTGTTTTGCGGTCTCTTCGTGCAGAAACAGCTCTCTTTATGAGCAACGCCTTAGAATGTTGCCAAAAGATTGACCTAGAAATCATGCAACAGCTGCAGCATTGCATACTTAAGAAGTGCATGAAACTTAGAAATATAGAAACAAATAGACCACAAAATCTGGTCACTATGGAAGATATGCCCTCAATAATCTTTTTATAACTTCCCGAAAGCTTCGCATAGGAAATTCTTTTGGGCACTTGCTCGCCAGAAGGAATAGAATCAATTGAAACAAAATTATTTCCCTCTTGGACAGATTCAGCTTCATCAAAGTCGCACCCAGCAACCCTCAAGAACACTTCCTCCAAGGTTGTAACAGATATGCCATAACTTTCAATGCCAAAATAATTTTTATCCTCACTAATGCTTGTTTCTGAGTTAGAAACTGATCTTCCTATACAACTCTCAATCTCCCTAAACATACTTTCAAAGACTGATGAAGCTGCCAGAGGAAGCTTGAAGGAAATTTCAGTTCCAACCTGGAAGATAATAAACAATTATATTACACAATATAGAACATATATATTTTCAGACCCACTTTTACCAGAACTACCATCATGGATAAAGAATTCTGAGTTATGGTTCACTTTCACTTTGTCCGTAATTATAGCTAGCTATAGTTTCCTTCTATTCCTTCACCTGTTTGCACATTTCTGCTGGTATAAGATAGAACTAGCATTACAGAAACTTCGGCTCTATTTGGATTTAGAAAACAGAGGCCATTTTCATTTTCATTTTCATTTTCATTTTCTTGAAAAATGAAGAACACAAGAAAATGTGTTTGGTTGAAAATTTTAAAAACTTTTGGAAAATGAAAATTTGTGAAAATTAGAAAACAAATAAGTTGTTTTCATCATTTCCACTAAAAATGCTTTGCAAATTGGAAAAGTTGAAAACAAGGGTTTTTCTTTAGCTTTAATTGTAATTTATGAATTGCCCCTAGTTCAAATCCATGTATACACAATTTTCCAACATTTTAAATCTCAAATCTCGGACCCTGCTTCAAGTCCTATAATTGTAAGAACTTTTTAATTTTTATTTCTCATTAATCTATTATGAGAAAATAGATAAAAACACTTTAATTATTGGAAAAAAAAATTATTTACCAAAAGTATTTTCCAACTTTTATAAGCAAAAATTATATATTCCACCCTGCCTTCTTTACATGTAATAAAACCATGGCATTACATGCCTTCAGTAACAAGCAGATACACTAAACAATAATCAGAGATCATTCTATTAACTCCTAAACAATTCAGACTCATTGAGGAAAGAATACCCAGTAAAAGATTGACAAAAAATTCAAACAAAATAGTTAGCCCGTTAAGCATTAGGTGTAGACAGATACGATGTTATTACAGAAGAGTACTCCTTAGATTTAACATTAAATTAATTTAATACAAATACAAAAGCATAAAAGCATGTACCTCGCTAACACATGTAGCTGATGGAACATATCGATAAACAATATCAGCAGCTATAGAAGCAGTTGGTGCACTCTGAGAGGAAAATGAATAGTCAAACCACCAAGGATGACATGAAAATACATAAAAGTAATAGTTCAACAAAATCATAGGAGAAATAATAATAAGAACAGAAGCTAACCTTCACTAATGTAAGAGTATAACCAACACCATACTGATGCTTCAAGAATAGGGAACTGTTACAAAATAGGCATTAGAAATTATGGAACTGGTGCTAAATATTTCCAACAAAATAACAAAAAAGGTTCTGGCCAAAAAATAAAAAATAACATAAAAGGTAACATCTTGTACAATACTTTTAGCCTATAATCAAGTGTGAAATCCCGCATTATGAAAGAGGGTGTTCATGTATTAAGGGTGAGAAAAAAATAGTAAGAAGGTAGAGAGATCAATAAATAATTTTATTTTAATTTTATATTGGTAGGAAGAAATCCCAAATCTTTAGTGCCCTTCATTTAGATGATTCATACAGTGTCAGCAGTCTTGCAGGAGTCCCAAACTACTAGACACTAATAATTTCAAATCCTTTTCAAAAGCAAGAGCACAAATTATATCTCTGTTATTTAGTTTTGGAAAAATGTGATCCATAATGCCTGATTTCTGATTTCTTTCAAGGAAAGCTTTTCAAAAAAAAATTGGTCTTATGGAGAAAAATTTTGGTTAACAATATCAACCTTCCACAGCATTTCAAAGAACCATCAGCCATGATGGCTATCCGATCCCCCAGTTCATCAGCCTCATCCATTGAGTGTGTTGTTAGTAATATTATTCTTCCCTTCTTTATTTTTTTTATTAACTGCCAAGTCAAGCGCATTGAATATGGATCCATGCCACTAGTAGGTTCATCAAGAATAATAACCTGTAATAAGAAAAGAAGAAAAACAAGAATTAACAATGACAACTTCCAGAATCAAGAAATATTAATCATGACCTGGAACAATTTCACACCTTACTATTTCCTATCAATGCAATTCCAAGAGATAATTTCCTCTTCATACCACCAGAAAGTGCCCGCACAACAGTGTTCAGTTTATCCGCTAAACCAACCTGACCATAAAAGTAGCAGTTAAAAAATGCAGCCATCCAAGGGACAGTCATAGAGAGAGAGAGAGTAGACACCATGTGAAAGGTCCTTTGGACTTTAAGATTGAGACAAAAAGGCATATCAGATTCCTTTTTCTTTTCCTTATAAGAAATCTAAAACAAATTTCTCAGATGATTGAATTCACAGAGTCTCCCAAAAGAATTAGAGATTTCTGTTATGTGTAACCCCTAGAATTTTTGCAGAACACATTTATAAAAAATATATATCAAATTAATTGATTCAGATCCTATCATATTAAACAGTTCATTTTCAGAAAGCCTCACAGTGCAGAATACACCGTCCATACAAGGTCCCCAGCTACCCTCAGTTCAATTAAAACCTCTGATGCATAAAGAATCCGAGCCCAACAGAATTGCAATAAAAGAACTATTCTGAGGATTAGGTATTAGGTATTCATCAGATAAAAGAAAAGTTAATAAATAAAGGCAAACGAATCTAATTTGAACATAAGGCTACAACAAACTCAACAAAAATGGGTTAATGCCACATGGAAATCCACAGTTCAAAAACACCCAAACCTTATAAACCTAAAACAACCTGAAATTAAACAATTAACCTTAAACTGTTATGAAAGCTAATTGACCTAAACATTCAGCTGCTCTCGAAAACTTAAATTTGAAAGAAGAAATTTGGATTTTAAATATAAGAATTAAAGAAATAATTCATAAAATGATGATTTTCTTGATATCAAATTTAATGATTTGCTGTATCTCTATTTAGTGATGGACTTTATGGACTTTGAAGTTTATCTATTTATACGCTATAAAATACACTATTGCAATTTCATGTTCTCAAGCATAGCTTCATAGATTTCAAAATAACAGATCTCATTTGCTGCTCTATAAAAAAGAAATTAAAGATTCAGAATACTAAGTGAAGATATGAACACGAATCCAGCAAGGCAGACAGGAACTCACTTCATCAACCATCTCAGTTACAGCACTCTCTAAACCATCCTCCTTCACACCCTTCAATATAGCAAACATTTCTAAATGCTCTCTGA
>CM025142.1:16340750-16356632 GCA_013467495.1 Gossypium gossypioides
ACTCAGTTTAATACGTTTATAAATGTATGTGTTTTGGTAATGCCTCGTACCCTATTCCGGCGTCGAATATAGGTTTGAGGTGTTACACGAGATACAGGATGTTACTTTTAGTTGTAACAATTGAATCTTCAATGGTGCCATAAAAGGTGGTTCAGAACCCCATTTTTATAATTCGGGTACGTAAATATTAAATATAAATATTTACGGAGTTGGTATAATGGAATATTAAAGTTTGGTACTTCAATTTTTTCTATTGATTATTTAACTAAGGTCTAGGGACTAAATTGTAAAAATCTTATCGCTATGGAATTTTAATTAGCTAAATCTCCAAAATGGTAATTAAACCACTCTATTCCATCTTTTAGTGGAAAACGATGGAAAGCTCCACTAACTTTGGCAATTTGTGATTATGGTTTGGCTTTTTGTGATTATGGTTTGATTAGTTAAGGTTTAATTAACTAAATTTTTATTAATTAAGTTTTATTCAAAGTATAAAAAGGAAAATAAAAAGCTATCATCTTATTTATTTATTTATTTATTCTCCATCGAAACTCCTTAAATAAAACCTAAGAAGCCATTTTAAATAACTAACGTGCAAGCTTTAAAAGCTCAGTAAGTACCCTAAGATAAACCTACTTATCATTGTTAATGTTGAGACCCTTAGACATGTCATATAAGATTCACTTAAGTCGCGTTCTAGTGCCACTAATCAATTCCTTTAAATTAATCCCATTGTGGGGCCCAACTTGCATTTTAACAATTCATTAGGCAATAACTTATTAAAAGTTCGTATTGGGATCACTCTCCCTCGTAATTCTTTAAACTTTTGTTTCTTAGCTATTCAAAACATAAATATTACTAGGGTTTGCCGTTATTGCCGTCCACCCCTTTTAACATGAGGGGCTTTTGGGCCTCTCCCATATCGGGTCCAATTATAAGTACTTCTTGGACTTTTAATCCGATACTTTATAATTTGATTCAACCTAATTTTTATTTTTCTATTTCTCAAAATAAACTTTTCAATATATTTCAAATTAAAGAATCTTCTCAACCCAATTCTAATTCCATTAAAATCATGACAACTTTACCATAAAAGAGTCCATGAAAAAATATAGTTAATATTTCCACATTCAACGGTTCACTATGACCAAATGATTTATCTCAATTTTTGAACTTCATTTAATTCGAAAAACATAAATTTATTTCAAAGTCATTTTCATTTTGGAGAAAACCACATTCATTTTCAAATGATTCTATTTCTCCATTTTCATTTTCATTTAGGAGAAAACCATAATAATTTCCAAATATTTCTCATTTCTCCATTTTCACCAGTCCTATTCATTTGTGTTCATTTGATTCAACATGCAATTCATTTCAGGTTTCAACGAGCTAGTGGAGGAGCTGATTGAACATATGCAATTGAGGCTCAAATGATTTATAATTAAGTTCTAGTTTTTCACCTATTAATTATAAACTTATTTAGTCACGAAGTCATTCCACTATAGTATCGTAACTAAGCTCTCCCCAACGACATACCATTATGAAAACAACTCGACTAGTGCTCGTCCAATGACCTTGTCATAAGTGTATTACCCTTATAAGATATCCTTAATGTCACATCCCAAAAATAGGGTTAGTAGAAATTAGGTTAGTGAAACCAGGAGTGGTCACATTTTGATTTTGAGTTAAGTTTGTGACAATTTTATAAAGTGAATTGATCTGGTTCAATGGTTAAGTGTCGTGTTTGTGTGTGAGAGGCCCTATGTTCAAATCCCTTCCCTTGGGTTTTATTTGTTTTATCTTTATATCTGGCTAGTTGTATCTAGCTTATCTTTAATTTTTGTTAGATTTTTAACAAGAATGAGCTTGTTGGTTCAGTGGTAAAGCTTCAGCTTACCTTGCGATCTCGTTTTCAAATCCTGTGGTGTGTAATAAATGAGTTAATTTTTGCTTCTCCTTGCTGTGCTGTCCAAGCTGTCAGAATTTCAGTTAAAGTCAACTTGGAGAAAAAAAATCTGATAAGTAGTTAGAGAATGAGATTTAGTGGGATTTAATTTTTGAAATTATCCCCAAAAAGTTCCAAAAATTTGTCATCCAGTTTCTTCACTAATTCACTTTTTTTTCTTCTTTTCTATTTCTTTATTCTATTTTCTCTTCCTGTTCTTTCTCCTTTCTACTTTTTTTTTTCTGAAAATACTATTGGTTACGAAAATTTATTCTCGTATTTTACATTGTTTTCTTTTCTTTCGTTTCACATTTCCCTATTTCTATTTACCTTCTTTTGAGTTTCGCCAAAATTACTGCTAAAGAAAAACTCTTTGTTCCTTGCTCTATTAATTTCCTTTTTGAGGCTTTAATTGGTTGTAAGCTTGCTACCTTTTTGCTATTAGTGTTGGTTTGGGGTTCGACAGTTGATTTGTTGTTGGGTAAGTTTTCTTGTATGCCTTTGTAAACTTCGTTTTGGGTGTATTCTTCATGGGATAATGAGTGATTTTAGAATAAGGTTTCTTTTGAGTGTTTAATTGTTTTGTGTACTATTAGGAGGAATTGGTGAGACGCACGACATCCTTTCGAAGATTTAGGAAGATTATTTGGTATTGTCGCTGTGGTTTTGGGTAAGTAAGCGAGTTCCATAAGGCTGGTTTTCTAGTTTGTTAACGCTTAACGATTGGTGGTTGAGGCCGATTTAGTGACTTTAAATTTTTAAATCATTACTAAAAGATTGGTTTCAATTAACGTTTTAGGTTCTGGAATCCTCGTTTGTGAATCGACATTGAAAACTAATCAAGTGTGTGACTCGAACTTGTAAAAATAGCGAATGATAGAAAGCCAAAAAACTCACTGTCGATGTCACACAGCTGTGTGCCACGGTCTGAGTTAATTGGGTCGTGTGGGCCACATAGGGGTGTGAGGCCGTGTGGGCCACACGAGCTAGCCAGTTGGGTCGTGTAGGCTACACGGGTGTGTGAGCCATTTTTTTAAAATTTTATCCTAGACCCGTTTATGATGTACGATTCGTAATAAGACCTTTCGTAGGGTCCATAATGCTTAAATAGAACTTGAAAATAAGGTATCTATTAATGTGCTTCTCTATGTGATGTGTTTAAGGTACATGAAATATATATATGTGTGATCCGTGTTTTGTCAAATTTGATGGCATGTATCCGTGTTGTAATGTTGTGTATGGTGTATGATATCTGAAAATGTTAAGTTAAAAATATCTGAATCTGTTATTTGATCATGCATGTGACATTATGGTTGTTCTGGTTAAAGTGATTCATAATCTGATATATCTGTCTAAAAAGCATGAAAGCTCATACTTATTGGTTCTGTTAAGAATATGAATACATGTTCAACATTCTTATCATTTTGATTTTGTATTTGTATGCCATGTCACATTGCATGAGGTTGGGATAATATGGTAAGGAGGAAGTTCTGGCAGTTTAATGATCTACCTTATCTAGTGGTTTATCCACATATATTTGTTCTGACAGCTTCGATACAATATAGTGGCTTGACCATATATACTCTGATCTGGCAGTTGTAACTGCAACTCTGGTGGCATAGTCTACAAATATCTGTTGGTGTGATTTTGGATGAACGAGTTCTAGGGAACTCTGATTTGGTGTGTAGTAGTGTTGGATAGGAAGTTTTTCTGAAAAATCTGCATTATGATTTTTTTGAAAATACTGCATTAGCAGTAGCATGCATTTTTTCCCATTTTGCTCAATTGTTTGTTATAAAGTTCTTTGTGATACTTTAATCTGATTTTTTTTTGTGATATTGGTGTTCTTTGTTTGAGTTTAGTTACACACTGAGCTTGTTAGCTCACTTTTCTGTATTTTCTCTTTTCAGGTAATTAACAAATTTAGGGCTGGACAGCGAGCAAGAGCTTGGATTAATTTCTCAGTTAATTAGATAAGATGGTTTTCGTTTTAACTTTTCTAGACTTTTGGACTGTAAACCTGTTTTTAGATTTTGTTTTTGGTTTTTGTTTTACTTGACAACTTTTGGTATTTTTAACGTAAAACTGCAAATCGTACGAATTATCAAATTAAAATTTGGATTTCAAAACTAAAACTCTGGAAATTCCTGTTGCAAAAATTAAGTAGTCACTTAAGTGTTTTTCTGTAAATAAATAGTTTTTAACGAATTTTTGCTTTAGAACTGGAAATGATTTGCCAAAATGGATATTTTTAAAACACACGATTTTGAATTCAATTTCTGGGTTTAAAATAAGTGTTTCCAGACTTAAGTTTTTCATAAACATTTATGAGGGTTTTGCCAAATTTTATGCTTTCGAAATGCACACTGAATTTGATTAAGACAAGATTTTTTAAACAAGTTGATATAATTCCTCAAAATCTGGTTATAACGTCCAAGCTAGGTTTGGGGTGTTACATTTAATCTCTTTGGGATAATATCTGATCTCCCAATATGATCCTATTTTACCTTATGGTAAACATTACATCTTCCTTTATGAAAAGTAAATTACTATAAAATAGTAATGAAGTCATTCGTCACAAAAACAAATGATCCGTGGCCACGTTTATTTTCATCAACCAATGAGAGGATATCATTTACCTATGTCTTAAGCTACGAATTCCACTATTGTGAATGATGTTACATACTGAAAAAGTCGTATACCAAACGCACAATCTTTCAGTTCCTTATCTATTTGAACTTAGACTTTTACTTACATAAAAATATATGAGTTACACATACATAGTTCGTCATCCACTCAAGTTTTAGGTATGTCACACTATGAACGTCACAAGTGAATAAAACCATAAACAAATTCAGGATCTATTCTCCTTGGGTCTACTTTGATGTATTGTCAGTACAGTTAGTCACATCTATGTCTCTATCTTTTGGGAGTCATCCGCTCCGATTCCCATGACAAAGCATCTCCCTAATTGGACTTGATAGATGATATATTAGTCTTTCAATTGGTTTGCTCATTTTCGATTAGACTAAGGACATGTTTAGGTTCGTCTACTAATATAAGTTGTCTTTCTGTATTACGATCCGACCACGTAATACCGCTTAGTATTAGTTAAATATTAGACAACCAGTGAGCAATATTTCCTTCTATTTTGCTTTGCATGAAAAAACCATATGAGGACAATTATACGAAGTATATTAATGTAATCAATGAAATTTTTTTATTAACCAATCTATTCGAAAAAAAATTATAAGTTTATAAATGAATATACTACACTTAGGGCACCAGATCCAACAAGTAAACACTAGTAAAACTGACTCGGATACACGTGACTCCTTCACTACACCAATAAGAATCGAAGTGCTAAATTGTAAAATAATGTAAAACATCCCTCCACCACACCAAGGATCTCATGAGAGATTAAAATATACCACACCAAAATACACATAAGTGTAAGGCCTGAAAGCGATATAAAGAGCACATAAGTTTGAAACCTTCGACAGAACTCCAATACGCTATAGCCCCTAATTGGCATGCCAACTGTATCATTAACATTTCACTAAGTTTACTAGGGCATATTACAATTATAATTAACATATATCCATCTAGGCCATTTACACATACACATATTATATAGGGGCACTTTAAGTGCTTTCACATACTTTTAATCAAATCCATATTAATAAAGGCCTTATGCGTAACACCCATTACTTGACTCGGTTGTCAAACCCAAGTTGCGGGATATCATATTCGTTGCCAGGACAACTACGATTAGTTTAAGATTAAATTATTCAGTTAAGATGAAAAATCAATCAAATATGCATTTCTTAAACATACTAAAGTAAGTCTAATTTTTATTAATATATATATAAATCTAATAACATGCAACATCTGATTGTAACATCATTTAATACTGCAAAGCCTAACCTATTAGGTACATGCCAAATATAAATAAGGTTGGAAACAAACAAACATTGTTGAAATCGGGATTGTGGATGGGATGTTGAGGTCGATGCTTGGAAAATCTCAAATTAAATCTAACCTGCACATGGAGTGAACAACCATATGCTAAGTAAAGCACTTAGTAGTATTTCCATAATTTAAGTATTAACAATTCTACCCTAAGTAAAATAATTCAATCATAGAATATCCACAAACTTAGTATAATATAAATATAAGACTTCTATTCACTAGTTGAACAACAATCATTATAACAATTTGGACAATGTAATTAATAAACTAGGACAACATCGTTAACACAATGAAATAACATTAACCAAACACATTTGACCAGCCTAAATTATGTTATATTCGATCAACATCCATATTTAATTAAAATTATTGACATTAAAAATTATCACATAAAATAAATAAAAATAAATAATTAAATAGATGTGAGATCAAGAAATGTGAGATAAGAAAATCTCACAAATCTTACGTTGCACCCATAAATTGTCTCAATTTAATTTAATCATAACATCTTCAGTTCATGAAATTTTGGAATAGTGTTAGTTCTCATGGCAGTGTTAGGGATAGGCTAAGAGGACTCGTAATAGTTTAGCGTAAATACTAAAACATTGCATGAATGGGATCTGTTTCGCACAACGTGAATATGTAATAAAAATCACTTGTATAATTTACTATATTTTATTTTGTATAGGGTTGACCGAACAAAATAATTAGAATAAATTAAACATTTGTATAAATGCTAAAAATATAACATAAGTAGGATGTTTTGGACAACATAAATGGACTTATTAACATAATATTTGATCATACAACTTCACGTTGAACTTGTCCAATCAGACATCAATTAATATGGTGCAAACTCTAAAATTCAACAAGCAATGTTTTACCATCAATCCTTTCAATGACAGTCGACAGTCAATCAAGCTAAAAATTGAACCTAGCCTAACTTAAGACATCATATAAACAAGAAGATTTATGAACATATTCAGATACTAAAACTGCCGAGCCTTTCATAACAATTTATCAATTTAACAAGTATAAATAAAAATTCAAGAGAACTTACCGACATCATAAACTTACATTCATTTAAATTTCATCAGCCGACATTTAGACGACTTGGTTCCTATCATTTTATCATTCTCATTTTTTTATACCTTTTCAAACTTGACATCATTTATCAGATAATTGAGCAGCAACATCATTTTTGAACAACATTATAATGCATACAGTGAATTATACTAAATACTGATCTGAATAGTTTTATCATGTACAAAACGAGCTACTTAAACATCTATTCTAGACAACAATTAATTATAATAAACGAAACAATTAACCACTATTCGAACATTAACAATTTCACCCAGTTCGAACAACTTAAATAAGTCTTAACACCATTTAAACAACAATAATTATTCACCTTTTGGATAGATTTATTTGATATCAAATACTATATTAACAATTATTATTTACCATTTGAACAACTTAAATTCGGTAATAAATCGTCATTGAACAACAACAATTTATAACACCCTTTTTGATAGCTTAATTCCAATAATAAAGAACAATGGACACTAGACTAAACACCCTTTTTTGACAGCTTAATTCCAATAATAAATAACAATGGACAAAAACAATTAGACATTAAATGAAACATGCATTAAAGCTAAGCCGAAGGAAATGAATGTGTCTTGTTTTGGACTGCATTGCAACCTCAATTGAAACATGTATTTTATACCACCGAAATGACATGATAATGTCCTAAAATGGACAACATTAAACTTCTATTGAAACATACATTTTATACAATCGAAATGACATGATAATATCCTAAAATGGACAACATTAAACTTCAATTGAAACATATATTTTATACCACCGAAATGACATGATAATGTCCTAAAATGGACAACATTAAACTTCAATTGAAACATATATTTTACATAACAAAAATGACATGATAATGTCAAACTATGACAATATTTAATCCTTAATTAAGTCATGTATTCCAGCTCAACAGTATACCATGATATTGTCTAGCCTTGAATAGCAATTAACCCCCAAGTACAACATGCTTCAAGTTGTGCATTTTAGAACAATAGTAAAAACTAAAACATGAAAGCTCAAGGAGATTAAAGTTTATTTTACCTTTATGCAATTTAATCATGTTTATTAAAATTTTAAATGTAAAATAAAAAATGTAAAGGTTCAAGAACCTTACCAAAAAATCTCCTAAGTCGAATCAGCCTACACCACTTTTTCCTTCCCTTTAACGTTTTGTCCATCCCCTTCTTTGTTAACAAAGCTTGATAAGATAGCTCCCAAACAAGGGTTATTTCAATTTCCCTTGCATGCAGCCATGACTATCTCATTCCCTTACGTGACGTCAACAAGAATGAAGAAGTAGAAAATAAAGTACATTAAATTTTAAGAGAAGAACACGGGCTCGAACTTTGGAAACGACATTGTTAAGAGAGATGGCCTATTGGTTAATAACATCACTCTTCTGCCTTGGAACCAACATATGCTACCCTCTAGCCATAGCCACGAGGAATTGGCTTCCCAACAGTTAGAGGCACAATGCGACAAAGAATATGGCTGCTTTATTGAGGAAGGTGGGAGTTAGAATCGAATTTGATATTGGAGAATAGATCTTCATTGAGATGTGCCAACATGTTAAAAATCTTTATAGTAAGCTTAATCTCCCCTATCTTTCTCTCATATTTCAAATACTATTTTTGCAAAATAAAAAAATATGTCAAGGCTACTGAGAAGTATGAAAAGATGCCTCTTGAGCCGAAGTTCTCACACAAGTGGTTAGAAGGAAGGCATACTATCATGGACCTTGGGAGCATGCAAGAGGAAGAAGCCTCAACTAAAGACACAACAATGTCTGGAACTATCGGCACAGATTTCGACACAGTTCCTGGTTCCTCAAGCATATCAGCTATTGTTGATTGGAGGCTCCTCAAGTTGCTTCCTGATGAAATTGCTGCGAATGAGAGGCATATCAAGGACCTCAAATCATGCAATAGCAAGCTATTGGCCATGAAATTGGATATTTTGGCCAGATAGCTTTGTTGATCCCTTTGCAATCATTGAACAAAAAAGGGGAGTAGTAGTGGGTGATTATAGTGGTATGATTTTTTTTGGGTAACAATAACTACAAACTTAGGTGTAGCACCCCATACACGACCCGATCGTTGAGTCTAAACTATAAGGTGTCACATTTATTTTCGGAGCAACTATGAACAATTGATAATCCAATTCATATAATTAAACAGTCAAATACAAGTAAATTAGGTATATAAAATTATATATTCATTTTCGGGTCTTATACGAGCTTACAAATGTTTTAATGCTAACTCGAGATTGAATTAGAACTAAACTGTAATGTTTACAAAACTTTAGGTTGACGTCGTGACATTGGGGGTTCCTTATTACCACGCAACATACTGAATTGGCCTTATCGTAGTGACCAATACTCGATTTGAGCAAGATCTAGGATCTCTAATCTTGTGTCACAACTTGAAAGGCCAAGTATAAAGAGGTAGAAGTTTGATTTTAGCAGATGAAAGAAAACAGTTGGCTGAAGGCCAAAGAGTCTTCTTGGGTGGAAAATTTTAAGTCCCAAGAACAACGCCACTTAACGGAGTTAAAACATGTTCGCCAAACCAATGAAGAGGCTTTGAAAAAGTATCAAGACGACATAAAGAAAAATCTGGTGGAGGCTTTTCCCACTTTGCAAGCAAATATGGTCCTACACACCCAAGTGGCTGCAGGTCCCCTCAACTTGGGTTAGGTGAACTTTACTTGTCTACAGAAGGTCACCTCTGATTTTTTTAACTTCAATGTTTATAATCCTAAAGGTGAGGACTGGGTAAAGTTCCAGAGAGAATGGAAGCAATCGACTGACTTTATCACTTTTTCTGAGCTAGAACAAAAGAGGATGACTTGGAGGATTCAATAGATTTGGAAGAAGTCCCCAAGGAACACCTCTAACTAGATTAAGCCCCCACTGGACCAACTGACCCGCCAATTGAGGAGGGAAACTAAGAATTTTTTATTTTCTTGTATTTAATTTCAGGTTCAATTTATATGAACTTTCTTATCTTATTAACGAATTTATCATTTTCTTTCCAACTATTTTACTTATTTCAACACTAACAGAATACCAAAGCATTCGCCAAACAGAAGTCTTTAACTTTACCTGAGGGACTAAGCCAGGTCTGGTGTATTATGCATATAGGGCTAACTCTAATCTTAACTTTCAAAGGATTAACTAAATCGAAAACTCTGATACCAATAAAATTGTAACACCTTATACCCAACACGATTTATCGAGTCCAAATATAGGATGCCACCAGACTTAAACACTTAATCAAAATTTTAAAACCTGAGAAGACTTACTAAATATACCTCTCACTTATTTATTTCTCTAAGTCAAAAAGATTTCACAGTACAAGTTATTGTTTACAATTGTTTTTCAAATAATAGTGTAAGATATTGAAGCTTAAATATTTATTTAAGGTAGACTCATTTGTGTCGTATAATATCATTCGCCATTAGAAAACATATTCCTAAATGTTCCTTTGCATGCATAATACCGCACTTCAACAACTACGTTGGCACATTCCTAGCTTGGTCCTTTATTGGTGAACTAGTTCAACCTAAGAACTTGCACCACAAATGCACACCCATAAGTTCAGCACTTGGCGAGTCTAAGCCAGTATTACCTTATAACATTGAGGTTGAAATTCTTGACTTTGTTTTAGACTAGGGCAGATACTTCCAAATTTCAGATTGGTGGATAATAATACACCAACTCTTCCCTTAGCCATTTTATACATTTTCCACTCAAATGGAAGATTATAGACTTTACACCATATTCCAAGTCCTTCTTCATAATTCCTTTGAAGAAAATAGATTGATACTCATCACAAACGATATTAATCAGATTCTACTCTTGGTAGATTCTTTTGCATATTCCAACGATTACCAAAATACTTGTTACCTTATGCCATACAAAATACGAAAGTTCCTAGATATGGCAGGCATTTACACCACCAACATTCCAGATATCCCAAGTTCCCTATCATGGCGGTCACCATGAAAGAATCAAAACGGGTTTACTACTGAGAACTCTTTCAGATAATGCCTCATAGGTATGCCCATGTCTTACCATAAGGATAGAATAACAACTCGCCACAACAGCTTCCCAAAGAATTTGGTATCCCTTCCAATCAAGAATTTTTACCACAATAATTTGGTCTTTAGAGATTTCGCCAAAAAGGCTTTCTAGGGATTTCGACAGAAAGGCTTTCCAGAGATTTCGCCATAAAGGTTTTCAAGAGATTCCTCGAGTTTCCAGTCCTGACGGACCTTGTGTTTACGACCTCAGTGGACTACATCTTTTCTATGTTGGCCGTCGTGTTTACTGTTCTAGCGGACCAACACAATGGGTGTCATGGAGCCTCACGCACATGGTCTTACCCTATCTCGCCATCTTGGTTTATTATCAAATGATGTCATGGGGCCTCACCCACATGGTTTTACACATATTGTATTCGCCTGCAAGGTTGGGCCGTGATTCGCTAGCCCAATTTGCAATAAAGCTGCCCTACCAAAGGCGTCACAAATAAAGCTTCTTTCTACATTTTCTTGTGACAAATTTGTCAGTATTGGAATCATACAATAGAAAGGTATTAGACTATGACCATACTCACTTGCAACATAACTTATCACCTGTACCGAGACTCCATGAGCCAACTCATTACAGTAACATCAATTATAACATAATCAACATAAAACGACATGCAAGAGTCAGGTTTAAAAGCTCACTAGAGACCTACATTTACTTCGACCTAGAGTTTCTGTTTCGATTGTATTTCCTAATCTAAAAGCAGCAACTTCTTAAAAGATCATAAGATTTTCATTAGAATTCTCATTACAAACATTTTCCTAACATATCAACTACATGCGACCCTCATGCAAGGCCTTCCTGTAACACTATTCCCTATTGTTCTAATACCTTTCATCATCCTCACTCTTCAACAACCATAACATACATGCTATAAGACTTACCAGAAGGTTGAATCATCCATTGATTAAACGATATCTTAGTTCAACCTTAACGAAGAGAATATCGAGGTTAGAAAGAAGAACCTGAATATTTAGGGTAGGTAAAAGAAAATTTGAGGAAGGTTAACCTCACTATTGACCAGTCATAGGGAGGGTCAAATCAATCTAATTGACTCCAGTTGAGAAGTGGTCAGCCATGCTGCTCGAGATGATTTTTTAGTTGGCTTGTTTTAGTGTACAAGAAATCTTTCATACATTTTGTTACTTTGCTCTTTACTCTGATCTCTGCTTCTATTGCTGTAGAATCACAACAACTTCCAACCAAACCCGATATAAGATCCAACTGAATAATACTTATGCAAAACGGGTGTACTATATCGTGAAGGAGACTCACATTTGGCGTGATCTTAAAGACAATTAAGTTTCCTACAGCTTTCTCATACACTTGACAGGCTCTTAGTGTTCAAACAATACTCTGAGGCATACTTCTTCATAGGTGTATTCCTTCTTCACTTGAAGATACTCTGTAATTAAATTTTTAGATACAGCCAACAGGTGGATACTTTCACGCTAGACTACGCAAACACTCAGTCTCGCCAATGAACCAGTAGAGTGGTAGATCGTACCATCACAATGCGCCAAAACAATTATCGACCATACTTTACTCTCAAATCAGGTCCCCAAATTTTGGGGTGTGACACTCTAAATGTCTTTATGAAACATATTAAACTTGGCATGTTACTCTGGCCAAAATTTTTTGAATAGTGGTATGATATAGGAATCATGGGATAAACTCCTTTCTTCAATTTGGGGTGGTGAATCTTTTATTAATCACCCAATTATCTTCAAGTACTTCGCGCTATACCCAATGTCCAAGCTATGAATGTCCCATGGTGGAGAATAAGTAATAGAGTCAAAAGATAACTTTGACGATCTCAAATGAAAGGATAGTTGCACAACCAATAAGATAAGATTCGTTATAGATTGTGTGTCCAAGCAAAGTTCAATGTCACATAGACCATGCATCATGAAATTTATGATAGCCTGATATGTAGTGGATCAGAAGACTTATTTGGTATATCACTTGCAACACAACATTTATATTTCGAGTAAAGCCAAAATAGGATATGAACATGTCCACGTTTTTTAAATTCAACAATGTAACTATTTAAAACCAAGAAAATAGAATGTTAGCATATTATGTATTTTAGTTGAAGTATAGATTTAATTAATAAATATTCAAAACATTATTACACGACCAAAATGATTCTTTATAGTGATGTCCTACATAAAGTATCAAAGCTTGATTTTAGAAACTCTTGTTACCAAATCTCAGCCCGCTGACTAGGAATTAATGATAAAGCTTGCTCAATTTGAATTGCAAGTAAATGTGATGAACAGATCTGGGTATCCATAAAATTGACAATCAGCCATAGCATCTTTGATAATTTAGAAACAAATAACGAGGACTCCCCCGTAAAAGTTATTAGACAACTAAATTTCCTTCAAGATCTTATACTTTTCTGATCATCTTTAATGTATTTTACCTTCAGTAGATGCTTATGCATCTACAATCTCAGTAAAGTGTTACGATCTGAAACTCTGTGTTGGATTAGATAAACAAAATGCTCTTTAGTTGTAACTGTTTTTGGCTTGCCCCTTTCTTTTTTGGGTGAACTAACATACTTAATATCAGTAGTGATAAAACCATTGTCACCATATGGAAACAAAAGAGGATATTGCATTACCATTAAAAGCGGGTGCAACTCAATCATCCTTTTCATTCCTTCAACAATTAATGCTGCTACTTCAGATCTAGTAAGAGGAGCATATGTTTTTTCTGTATCATTTCTTTTTTCCTATCAACCTAAGCTTTAAAGGGATATAATTTGACTCCCTAAATCTATCTTTTACGGAACAAAAGTTGTTTACAATCTTATTGCATTCGTTAAGCATCTCAGTCAATCCTTCAACTATACTTCTGTCCATGTTTGCCTCTTGCTTGTCTTCATGAAATATGGCCATTCTATTAGAAGTTTCATTTTCTATATCATATATATAATTGGGCAAATTTCAGTCTAACACTTGAAGGAGGTAAGACCCTATCCTATGATGATTGCGGCCACAAATTTTGAAAGCGTATGGACCTGCTCTATAGTTAATGGAGTTGCCAATTTTACCACCAATAGAACTAAATTTAAACATAGAATTATAAACTCTAAGATTATCTCTGAAGCAGAACCCTTTCTATAATCAAGTAAATCATCCAACAATATTGGAGTGGGCTCAAAAGATAGTAATCTAACTAAACCCTCTTGATAGCACAAAGAAAATGTGAGATTCTTAGTGCGTTTTGATGTATCAATCCTTTCTTCATAACACACCAAAGCTCTACAAAAAGGACAAATGCAATTAGGTCCACCAAAATCCAAAGATAAGAAACAACTTCCTAAATATATTAACAATAAGAACAAAATAAATAAAACAATTGGAGAAAATAGTCATGATTTATATATTTAGTTAAGTCAATTAAATATTACTCACTAATGATGCGAACCAATCTGTACAAATTTTTTTACCACTACTCCCTAAAGCTTCAAAACTAGATTCAGATTTTCTTTTATTAACGTTTGGAATTTTGAATGCATACTGTTTGTGTAACTCTCCATTTGGACCAACCATAGAATGTACTCTTATATGAGGTTGAATTGGACAATTTCAATAAACATCTGACCTACAAACTTTTCTTATTTCTTGCTAATTAACTTTTGTATGTTCATTATTCACAACAACTATCTGCTCATTATTTGTCTTTCCTCTAGAATGACTTCTTTGTAATTTGTTCATATGCACTCTTTCTAATCTCCTACCTCTATTTTGCTTCGATTCACTTACAAAATCCATGATAAACTATCCACCACTACTCAATAGCAATGAAAAATAATGCAATCATAATAAATATCTGCAGAAAAAAAAATTGTTAATCCAAGAGAAGTACATCTAGGTTCTTTATTGTAGGCAAATAATGGTTATGATTCGAATAATTTGATGTCATGTAGTAGATTTTCGTTCTTTTTATCTTAATTTCTTTTTCCATTTGCTCAAATTTTTTTAAAAAAAATTGAATTGTAGTAAGGAGTCCAAAGCTTCTATAGAATATCTACCGCTAGCTTCATCCTTCTAAAAATATATAATAAAAGTAAATGATAGTACTCTTACTCAAATTTATTATTGCTTTTAGTGGTATTGTAATACTCTGACCACATTTAAATATCATCATTGAAAAAGATGAATAAACAAAGCCCCAAAGCTAAACTACTAAGAATGTATAACAAAAATTGGCTTTACTTTTTACTGTTGACTTATTATACTTACAATAAAAAATGAATAAACTAAGCACCAGAAAATGGATGTTCCCACTTCCCAGTATAAATCTATACTTGCAATACATTGCATATTGATTCTTAAGCTAATTATTAAGGATTTGAGAGTGTAGTAATTTCTTTACTTTTTGTAAAGAAAAATGCAAGTGTACAATTTTCCTCTCTACTTGTGTGTTCTATTACACAGGTCATCATACCATTGCAGACCACCCACCTATTTTCAATAATTGCCAACTGAATTCTCATTGCTCTTTGATGAGACCTTAACCACAAATTCGATCCAATCATCACTTATCAACTCATTTTACTGATAGAACCCATGCATAGCTTTAGAGACTCTTGAAGTATCATTTTTAACTCATCTTTTAGCTATTCTTTTTGTTTAGTTTGCTTCTATGTTTTCATTTTCTTATCATCTTTTAATGGAAAAAGGCATCAGAACCAACCTTGCTTGACACTACACATTGCCAATTGAAATTAACTTCATACATAATAGCACATCCAAAA
>CM025142.1:16363381-16374312 GCA_013467495.1 Gossypium gossypioides
ATAATTAAAATTAAAAGATTTATTTTTTAAATATTAAATTATAATTTCAAGAGATAATAATCATTTTAATAGATTTATAGTTTTCGAAACCTAAAGGATAATAAATATTAAGAGAATAAAAGCAATTATTTTATTAATAAAATGCAATTTTGAAGATCTAATTGAAAAACACGTCACTTGCTATAAATTTAACCTGACTGTCTAAATATGTGTTCAGTCACAGGATTTGACCAATTAATGAAACAAAAATGATAAAGAAAATAAAGAGAGATTGCACACTATTGTTTGTTAACGCAGTTCGGAAACAATCCAACTCTGCGGAGCCTTGCTAAGTGAATGATTCTTATTTAACAATCTTTCAAATAACCTATTAGTTTAAGCGTAATCTACTGTTACACAAAGAAATAATTGCAACCCCAACATTGACCCCAATTCTTACAAATCACTCACCTAAAAAAACTCATTTACATTAAGTATAAACTCTCCAATAAAATCCTAACACATTACTACAAAAATATCATGCAAAAAGTACACAAATAACCAACCAAAAGCACTTCAAACGTGCGACATAACAACCTATTTATAGGCTATAATCGACATCTTCTCCAAGTAGTCTTGATTAAGTAAAACTCTCAATTATAATTTGAATATATCTTTTTGAATTATCCCCAATAATTTTCTCAAATAAAGTAGAATTAATCTCCTTAAAATCAGCTCAAAAATTTATCAAGATAAGTGCAAAGGATATGCACAAGTCTTATCCACAAAGTTAAGTATCTCAATTTCTTTAAAACTTCAAACGGGACCATAAGTACAATGCACAATAGATCTCATCCATAAATCACATCCTAGAAGTCCATTTGCTTATGGAAACACCACATGAAAAATTCCAAGTCAAATAAGCCAATAAAACACTTAGGCTATCCCAACGTTTTGGTTGATTAGGTAACTAATCAGGCATTAATTCTTCAATACTCAATTCTTGGACAACCTTGGTCCTAACAATCTCCCCATTTGAATTTTTAATAAGAAATAAACAAATGGTATATGCTCCCCTTATCAACATGCCATCAGTTTTCAATATATACCAATAAAATTGCAGCATAGATGTTTAAAACAATAGAGAATCTACCCAAATACAAGTTTATATAATAGAAAAAGAAAAATCAATAAGGTAGCAACACATCAACAGTAAATCTTCAAATCAGCTCCCCATGACACTAGCCACCATAAATCTTCAAGGGGGTTGCTCATACATGAGCAAACTTTATTAAGCTTTTCTCCCTTACTCTATGCTCACGCACGAGCATGAATCATAATCAGCACAAACATAAACCATACCATACTAAAATCAGCAAACGTCCCCTTACTCTATGCTCCCTTTACCTGTTTGCTTCAAGTTTTTTTAAGAGGATAGGATTCTACCTTTTCAATAACAATGGTTGTAGCTTGTCGAACAAGTACCTTTTCCATAAAATGGAGTATGTTTGATCTTTGAAATATCTTCAATATCATCAACATGAGTTGCAACCTCATGCTTCATATGAGAATCAATATCTTGTTGATCTTTGGAGTTCAAATATGATCGATCTTTTCTCACCCAGACTTGTTTCACACTAACTTGTCTTGTTCTTCTATTTTTTTTTGAAATAGCTATTTAAACATCTGTTGCACTAGTTTTAACTTTCTACATGTCTTTTTGCAACTTGTAACAATAAGGTCTTAAATGACTAGTCTTAGCACAATAATGACAAATCATCCTCCTTATTTTGTTCTTCCTTTTCGTCTTTTGATATTTCATTAGCTTGTAAAAATGGGATCTAATGTGTCTAGACTTTCCACAATGGTAGAAAACATGTATTTTATTATCTATTTTACTTGTCTTAAAGGAAGAAGAAATAATTATCTCTTTACATTTAACAAAAATCATAGGAGATATAAGTTTCTTACCAAGTTCATCATGGCTAGGTTTGAATCTCCCAACAGCTAAGATATCATCACTTTGCCTTTTATATTATTTTAGAATAGCTTTAACATCATATAACTCTTGCTTTTCTGCTTTCAAAGTTGCATAAGCTTTAGTAATCATCTTATCCTTTTCATTGGCAGATTCATTAAGCATCTCATTAGCATTTTTGAGATCAACAGTTGCATCATCTTTATCTTTGACCACTATTTTGAGCTTTTCTTTTTCTCCTTTGTGGATTACAACTTTTTTCCTCAAAGATTTATTCATTTGCAACATCACTTCCATCTTATTTATCAATCTAACTACACGTATCCCCTATATTAAATGGAACATCATTGTCATTGTTTGAATTTGATGATTTAATCATCGAAGGTGGACGTGTGATAGAATGACTTTTCTTTTTAGACTTAATTACTGCAAGCCGAACATAGGATCACCTTTAAGTATGTTTGAAGTCAAGCTCTAGTACCACTTGAAAATTACGTCAATTTACTATAAGTTTAACCTAACTGTCCAAATACGTGATTAGTCACTAGATTGATCAGTCAACAAAACAAAAACGAAAACGGGGAAAATAAGGAGAGATTCACACATAGTCGCTTATTAATGCGGTTTAGAAACAATCATATGTTGTAGAACCTAGCTTAGTGAATGAATCTTATTCAACAATCTTCCAGATCACCTATTGGTTTTAGCTCAATGTACCCTTACACAAAAAAGTAATTGCATCCCCAACACCAGCCCTAATTGTTACAAACCACTTACAAAAAAACCTCATTTACATCATGTAACACCCGTTGCCTGACCCGTTCGTCGAGTCCAGGGTTCGGATGCCACAATAACCCAGATTTCTTAACAGAATTTCCTTTTTGAAATTAAATTACTTAATCAAATTATATTGACTAACGATAAAACTTTAGAGTTTCATTTTCATTACTAAATTACAAAGTTTTTGGACCAAAACTCAAAAACATAAAATGACCACTAAGCCCCCGAGGTGGAGCCTCTACGGGTGCCCCTCTGTACACATGTAACCTTCTGCGTTTCGCCTCACTCCTAGCGAAGTTTGGCTTAGTCACTCGCAATGTCTAAATCTTTAACTAGCCTATATTTGAGCAAAAAACTTATAAGTTCAGAAGAACTTAGTGACACCAACATATAGAATTTAAGAAAAGTGAAAAACATCCAACTCAAAAATTCAACTCTCTAGTATTTGCATTTAGTATCCCTGGTGAGCGACGCTAGGAAACTGCCCAAGCAGCTTCGAAGTTTGTAGACATTTCCCTTATTTTATGGTCCTTGTTACTTTAGAGCACTAACGTTCACTACTAGTACTAGATTTCCTTTGCACTGTCGATCTATTTCTTATAGAAGCTTCTTAGAACATGTAGTTTTGTCTTGTGAAAGCTCCACAAAATCCCTGCCATTCCCCATGGCTGTATCTAACCTCCGCCACCCATTATTCTTTGATGGACTTCGCTAGCCATTTGGCCTTGAACATATGTTTCTTCCTTTGAGAATTCTAATAAGCTTATTAAATACTTCAACTAATTTTTTTTATCTTCTTACAAAATACGAAATCGTTCTCTGCCTATTTAAATCATGGAAAAATTTCATAATTTTCTTGGCGGGCTGGTATTTACAGGTACCATGTTTACCTCCTTATCCGAAGAGTTTTCTTTCCCTTTTCACTCTGTCGGGTGTGGAGACACATCCCCGGCACTCCTTATTCATCCAGTGGTCTATGTTTCTTAGGCGGACCAACTCATCTCTTCTTATTACTTGTCATTCCATGTACAACACGATATCTGCTCTCACCCTTGACATTCTTCGTAAAAAGTGGATTTCTTTTTATTATGATTCCCATGTCTAACTCTTTAAACGATTTCCCACATCTAGTCCTGGCGGACCATACCATGATTTTTGTCCTGACGAACTATCTAAGATATTGTAGCGTCTTTCAACTAGGGTCTTATATTACAACCTCATGTTTACTGTCTCGGTGGACTACACTGGCAACCATAGTCCAACTATGATCTTACACCTTATGTTTACCTGTGTTTATTGTCCCAGCGGACTGTCAAAGGATGGCATAGCATTTTTCAGCTATGGTCTTAGTCTTGTTTACAATGATGTTATAGCGTCTTTCAGCCATGGTCGTACTTATCTTTATCCTGATGCCATAGCATCTTTCAGCTAGGGTCTTACTCAGTTTAGGCGTATAGCCTCTGATTGGTCACATGGCCTAACCAGGACCTTTACTCTTCCCATTTCATTCCATTCATTCTTTCATTTCACTGTCCTGTACCATCATGCTCAAACACTGCAATGGTCCCTCCGCAAGGTTCACAGCTTTGCACATCATGGTTTGCACTCAGTAAGATCGTATGGTGGTATCTAAAAAACCCATCCCCTTTTTGTGTTCCTAACTTCGCCTAACCCATAGTTAGTCACCCTTTTCATATTATGCATGCTCTAATCATACATACCATGAAAAACATCATTAAGTAATGTACTACGACAAATATTCATTCAACAATCATCTACTCTTACTATTAGCATTAACATGGTTATTTCTCATAATTACATATAGCAACCAGAGGACAAAGTGCAATCACTCACCTTGTTTTCTCATCCTTGATAGCTTAGTTAATCCAAATGCTAGAGCCTCCTTTGTCATGGAGGCTAAGCATGGCAACCTTGTTGTGGTTAAACCAATAGTGGAAAATTTTTAGTGACCCAAAATCTTAAATTATACAAAATATTTGTGAGTCTTATTCTACTTTTTTCCCCACTTCCTAAACATAGAGGAAGATAAGGAAACTTACTAATTCATCAAATTTTCCACTACCAGGCTTAGATTCATACCTTTGTTACGACATGTAGAGCTTCCTTCATCTGTATTCCCTTTTTCTTCATAACGACTGAAAAAGATTATGCTAGACGGAGGTGAAGACTTACAAACAAAATTTATGGAATTCTGTCTCCACTTTCGCCCATATTATACTCATTAGGCACGGTCTTTACTGCTCTTTCCCACCATCCATTCTTAATTATTTTGTCTCCCACTTTGGAACCAGTTGGTTCCCGTCTAATAGAACTGGAATTGGAATCCAACTATTCACAATTCGGTCCCTAGGATTTTCCTAAATTCCCAACAGATTTTGAAAATTCGCTGGTATTTTCAATTTAATCCTAGCTTTCCTAAATTTCTAGGTCAATTATGGTAATCGAGTGTGACAACTCCCCCACCCTTAAAGAAAATTTCATTGAAATTTCCTTTCTTACCTAAGTTTCCCGAGGTAATGTCCACTTTATCTTCTCTTATCTTAGGAAATTCTTTGCATACCTAAGGGCAGTCACTTTTTTCTTTTTTGGGGACACATCGCTACTTTGTCGCCCTAAATTTCGTCTAAGTCTCATCCCACTCATCCGTAGCTCTACCCTGACTCTTAAGGAATTTTGTGGCATAAGGACCATTTTGTACCTATTCTGGAGGATTCTTACTTATACCGTTGCTAGACTCCTACCAAATCACGGTGAAAGAATCTGGTTTATTTAGCTGGGCCCTCCGTGATCGTTGTCATAAGAGTGAGACAAAGAAGGCTCAATTGGAGATGACCCTAGCCTCTTAAAATCAAGAACTAGTTCAATTTCGCTAGGCTTAGAAGGTCGTAGCTCGTCAGGCTCAGGAGATCGCCGAATTTGCCTCCAGCTAGGAGTCTTAATACAACTCCTTAAAAAAGGAGCTTGAGTATAGGGTCCATCAAATGCATGACCAAATGAAGGTGCAATAGGAGCACTACTTGGCAGATCTGGAGAGGGTCCAAAAGGAAAACAATGAAGCTCTGGAGCAATATAAAGCAATGACTGTGGCGGGGATTGTAGATTATTTTCCCAAGTTGAGGTCCAATTACATTCATCATGCCCAAATTAGTGTAGGCCCCTTTGATGTGAGTCGAGTGGGCTTCAACTATTTGCGCCATTAACGAGAACTCGAGCTTTAATGAAATGAATCCTTCTGGCATCAAGTAGGAAGAGTTTTAGAACAAATAGAAAAATTATGGTGGTTTCTTTTTCCTACTCGATCCTAAGCCCTCTATTCCTGCTCCAATCGAAAAGGCTATTGATAAGGGGAGGAAAATGTAGAAGAGCTGATCCATTTTCTGGGGAGGATATCATATTGCCTTTTGGCATTTGTACTAGTTTTCCTTATTGGAATAAAAATTTTCATTCTGTTTCTTTTTGTATTTTATATTTTTCATCATTCTGACTATAATCCGTTAATTTTGTACTTATCTTTGTCATGCTTACCATCGCCTATCCCCATTTGAAGGACTAAGCCAGATATAATGCAAGCATGTGTACAGGGGCTACCTCATAACACCAACATCAAAAGGATCAGCTAAACTGAAGTTTTGATACCACTAAATTGTAACCCCGTTGTTCAACCTGTTCGTCGAGTTCGAGTATTGGATGCCACAATAACCCAAATTTCTTAACTAAATTTCCTTTATGAAATTAAATTACTTAATCAAATTATACTGACTAACGATAAAACTTTAAATGTTCATTTTCATTACTAAATTACAAAGTTTTTGACCAAAACTCAAAAACATAAAATGACCACCAAGCCCTAGAGGCAGAGCCTCTACGGGTGCCCCTTTGTACACATGCAAGCTTCTGTGTTTCGCCTTACTCCTAGTGAACTCTTTCTTTGTCCCATGCGATGTCTAAATCTTTAGCTAGCCTGTATTTGAGTAGAAAACTTATACGTTCTAAAGAATTTAGTGAGAATAGCATACAAAATTTAAGAAAAGTGTAAAGTTTCCAACTCAAAAATTCAACTCCTTGGTATTTTCATTTAGTATCCTAGGCGGGCGATGCTGGGCAACTACCCAAGTGACTTTGAATTTTGTGGCCTTGTCCCCCATTTTATGGTCCTCACACTTTAGAGTACTAAGGTTCACTACAAGTATCGAAATTCCCTTGCTCTGTCAATCTATTTCTTATGGAGGCTTCTTAGTACATGCAATTCCGTATTGTGAAAGCTCCAGAGAATGTCTGTCATTTGCCATGGCTATATCTAACTTCCGCTTCCATTATTCTTTGGCAGACTTTTCCAGCCATTTGGCCTTGAGCATACGTTTCTTCCTTTGAGAATTTTGATTAGCTTATTAAATACTTTTACTAATCTTTTTATCGTCTTACAAAATATAGTAGCGTCCCACTGTTGATCGTTCTCTGCCTATTTAAATCATGCGAAAATTTTGTAATTTTCTTGGCGGGCTGGTATTTATAGGTACCATGTTTACCTCCTTATCCGAGGAGATTTCTTTCCTTTTTTACTCTATCTTGTGTAGAGACACATCCCTAACACCCCCATTCATCTAGCAGTCTATGTTCCTTAGACGCACCAATGCATATATTCTTATGACTTGTCATTCCATGCACAATGCGATATCTACTCTCACCCTTGACATCATTCCTAAACAGTGGATTTTTTTAGTGTGATTCCCATGTCTAACTTTCTAAAGGATTTCCCTCATCTATAGTCTCGACGGACCATATCATGTTCTCTATCCTGATGGACTATCCTATGTTTCTCATCCCATCAGACTATCTATGATGGCATAGCGTCTTTCAACTAGGGTCTTATACATTACAACCCCGTGTTTAACTTCTCGAAGGACTATACTAGAAGCCATAGTCCAACTATAGTCTTACACCTTATGTTTTCTCGTGTTTATTGTCCCGACGGACTGCCAAAGGATGCCATAGCATCTTTTAGCTATGGTCTTAGTCTTGTTTACCATAATGCCATAGCATCTTTTACCCATGGTCTTACTAATCTTTATCTTGATACCATAGCGTCTTTCAACTATTGTCTTACTCAGTTTAGGCGTATAGCATCTGATCGATCTCGTGGCCTAGCCATGATCTTTGCTCTTCCCATTTCATTCCATCCATTCCTCCATTTCACCATCTTATACGTTGATGCTCGAACACTTCAGTGTTCTTTCCGCAAGGCTCGGGGCTTTACAAATCACGGTTTGTACTCAGTAAGATGGTATGGTGGTATCTAACAAATCCATCCCCTTTTCCCATTCCTAACTTCGCCTAACCCATAGTTAGTCACCCATTTCATATTATACATGCTCTAATCATACATACCATTCAGAACATCATTAAGAAATGTACTACACCAAATATTCATTCAACAATCATCTACTCTTACTATCAACATTAACATGGTAATTTCTCATAATTGCATATAGCAACCAGAGGACAAAGTGAAGTTACTCACATTTTTTTCTCATCCTTGATAGCTTAGCTAATCCAAAAAAAAAAACCTCCTTTGTCCCGCGGCTAAGCATGACAACCCTATTGTGGTTAAACGAATGGAGGTAAATTCTTAGAAACCTAGAATCTTAAATTATACAAAAGCTTTGAGACTCTTACTCTACTTCTTTCCTCAATTCTTAAACACAGATGATGATAAGGAAACTTACTAGTTTCTAAATTTTCTCCATCACCGGGCTTAGAATCACGCCTTTGTTACAACATGCAGAGCTTCCTTTGTAACATCGCAAAATTTAGCTCAATAAAAATGTATAAATATATAAAAAATAAGGAATTTTCCCAATGGTTGGTCATTAAATATGGAAGCATGAAAGTTAGTTGGAGGTCCCAAGTTCATGTCCCATCTCTTGGAAAAAAAATTAATTTTTGCAAAATTCCCTTGTTTTTTAATGTGTTGCCGTCCAAACCTAGTAAACCTAGGTATAAATAAATTTTTACTCAAAATAATCAGCCTCTAACTCTCTTTTCTCCTCTTTAGCTGTCCCTAACCTCATCTCCCTCTCTTGATCTTTATTTTTTTTTCTCTTCCTCTTTCTCCCACCATTGTTGTCGTCGCACCTATCACCACCATTAACTCTTGATTTTTCTTTCCTTTGTTTTCAAGATTGAGCATAATCTTTATCCCCACCTTTCTTCCATTTCTCTTCAATTAGAGTAGCCCCGAAACCAAAATCTTGAATCTCCAAAACCAACTCCAACCTTGCAAATAAAGTGCCATTGTTGCCTATCACCATTAGCTTGTGTAAGACCTCTTTTTATTTTAATTTCATGGGTAATATTGCAAGTTAAAAACCTAAATTTCTAGATCTGGAATTTGTGGAATTTTTAATTTAGGTATTTTTCCAGCTTTTAATTAGATCTCAAATCATTTTAAAATTCAGCCCCAATTCTAGCCACCATAGATGGTGGTATGTGCACATATGTGTAGAAAAGGGGGCTATTTTGTTTCTTGAATCTTGCCCATTTAATTTTAGCCTTAATTTGAGTTCTTTAACCTTCTAATCATCCTTTAAACCCATGTAAATTATGGAAAAACGTTCTTGATCATTTGGTCATTCGGAACCATAAAGTTGGAAGTGTAAGTGCAATTAAGCATAAACTAGTTTGTTGTTTCGACATAGTTGTAGGGTAAAGGTTATGGATTGATTAGAAGAAGGAATTTAATCATTATTAGCTACCGATTTTCAAGTATATTATTAAATTAGGTGCTGAAAAAAACGTTCCAAATCAACCGTAAAGTCGAAGAATGATCGCACATACGATTGGTTTGAACCCATAAGTGGATATTTAGGGGCTGGTTTAAAGGTAAATTTAATGAATTTATACTGAATTTTGGTTTAGGTTCGTATAAGAACTTATTAAGGATAATTAGAAGATTTGCTAGTGTGCTGCGAGGAAGCGAGAAATAAGGTGTGGGTCCTAAACTCGTAAATTTGTTTGATAATGATAAATTTCATGTTATATTTGATAAATTAGCTTGATGATTGGATTGACCTAACAGCCAAAATATTAGTTTTGTGAGTGGCCAAACCAGGTACATTTCGAGCCTTAAAAGATTAATGTGTTGGAAAAATTGCTAGTTTGATAGTTTGAATATGTGATTGAGATTGTTATGCATAATTGTATCATGTGATATGAGAATGTTTGATTGAATGGTATGAATTATTGAGATATTAGGTTTATGCATGATTTAAATGCATGAAATATTTGCTTTGATGTATATTCATGAGGTTGCTATTTATGCACAATGAAATTCGTAAAGTATATGAAATTTAATGATATTGATAGATACCATCTTGATGGTATTTTAAAAGTTGGAACACTGTTTCCTTTTAGTGAAAGTATGTGATTATTGAGGACATGTTGAACTTGTCAAATAAATATGAAAAGTATTGAAATATGAATATGTATGACTTTGTCTGACATATTACATATGCATTAGGGTTGGATATTTTGTGGTTGACGGAGGAGTTTCGTGGAGTATCGACGGCATATTAAGTCCACATATATTAGTAGTCAGTGCACTGCATTTGGTACCGAGGGGATTGGCGATTTTATCGCGTATTATATGTTATTGGCGATTGTATTGCACTATTTGATATTCGACAGATTTTCTACATTATTGATTATTGGTGGTTTTACCACATCGAGCTATGCTAACATTTGTTAGAGTTTGGCAGACGAGTTTTAAGGAACTCGTGGTGTGTAGCGGGTGGTATGGGTAGGATCTCACATGTGCATTTGTCATGATCTTGTGCATTTAAATTGTTATTGATAATGTTTGAATGTGTTATGGGTATCTCTATAAAATTGCTTGAATGAATGCCTAATGCATATTTGTTCAATCTCACACTGAGCTTGTTAAGCTCACCCCATTACCTTAACTTCTTAAGTATTGAACGACCTTAGGATCTGAATTGGCATGTGGATGTACGATGGACTTTGGACTCAATTTCATTATGTAACACCCCAAACCCGGCCTAGACGTTATGGCCGAATCTGGTGATATCACATGGGAAGGGATTTGAATACAAGATTGTCGAGTTTAAAAACCGTTACAGTAAGTTAGCTTTTATTTAATTCGAAAAAAAAACTAGTT
>CM025142.1:16460379-16472818 GCA_013467495.1 Gossypium gossypioides
TCTACATTTTTTTTTTTATTTCCAGTAATTTTTGTGTTAGAAGTTTCATATTTTGGTAACCTTACATTTTTTAAAATTTTCTTGGTCTTTGGAAGCTGTTGGGGATAAATTCGTGTAAGCAACAAATAAGAAAAATTACAAAGAAATTAAAAAGATTAAACACAAAAATTTTATGTGAAAAAACCACCCGAAAAGGATAAAAAATCACGAGTAAAGATAATTTTACTAAATTGACATAAACAAAGAGTACAAAAATGAAGATAAAACTAAACCCCGAAACCTGAAAATAAGAACCCTCAAAACTTAAACACAAAATTCTCTAAAAGCTTATAAAAGCTAATACTTAAATCTGTTATGGGTTAATCTTTCTAAGGTAGAAATGAGCTTATATATAGGCTAAATTCGTAGGTCAAATGATCTTAAAATAATCTATACTAGAGTTTGACTAGGACAAATAATCAAAATTTGACTGGAAGAAGAAAATCGAGAAAATTGCATGACACGTTGCCATGTCGTGACATCCACTATCCTATCTTCGTGACGTTGTTTTTGCTTCTCCCCTGTCTCGTCGTCGTGTCACTGTGACGTCGCATGGCTCCTCGTTGCGACGTCGCTCTCTATTTGTGTCTTAATTTGACCGAAATGCGAGGCATACTCCATAAATCTCCACATTGACTCATATTTCCACAATGCCTTTTTTGCTGAGCCCGCCGTGGGCCTATCTTGAACTTTGTAGGATATTAACTGAGTCCAAGCTGTGCTTGAACTTTGATATCGGAAAACTTCAAGTCTTCACTTGTGCACTGCCAAATCAAAACTGAGTTGAGTTTGCTTTCCACAAACGTAGTGCTCTATCTTTCCAAATCCTGCACCCAAAAGAGAACTTCTCTTATTCAAAACGGTCATACCTTTTTCCCTCCTATGACCAAATTGCCTCTGCTTCAAATGAGTCGACTCTGACTCCTTAACAGACAAGGGACTTGTTGTTTTACCAATCACTGTTGAACCTTACAGAACATAAAGGCTGCCAGACTTTCGACCTTTCATCAGAACAAGAGCCCTACAAGACACTTTAGTGTCGCTTAACTCGATGTTAATTCTACAATCCTTCGAGCCTAACACACTCAAGGAGATAAGATTCTTCATTAAGTCAAGTACATCGACAGTATCCTAATTATCCCGTTGTGCATCCTAGTCTGAACGGTACCTACACCGATTGTCTTATTGGATGAACTATTCCCCATACACACAACTCTACATTCAATTGACTTGCATGTGTAGAACCAGTCCCTATTGGGGTACATGTGGTAAGAACACTCCAAATCCATGATCCATTCGGATGTAAACTTAGACCTTTCAGTCGTAGACACCAACAAGCAATCATCACCCTTATCGTCGGCCAAAGTAGCATCAACTAATTATTTCTTATTACTCTCAGTAACCCTCTTATTTCACAATTTGTAACAATCTGCCTTAATGTAACCTAACTTTTTGCAGTAACAACATCTCTTGTCTCGATTCCTTAATGCTACCAAAATCGAGGCTTGCCTATCTGACTTGCTATCCGAACCAAACTCATTGTCAAGTTTTTCTTTACTCAATAAGTGACCTTTCACATCCTCGAACAAGAGTTTATCTCTTCCATAAATCAGGGTCTCCCTAAAAAATTTATATGAATGGGGTAAAGAGCATAATAATAGCAAAATTTGATCTTCATCATCAATCTGAACCTCAACACTCTTTAAATCATTTAAAAGAGTAATAAATTGACTGATGTGACCTCTAAGGTGCTCACTTTTGTCTATACAGAACGTGTATAGTCAATGTTTCAACACCAATCGGTTAACTAGAGACTTTGTTGCGTAAAGGGTTTCTAACCTTTTCCATAAGACGAATGTCATTTTCTCCATCAACACCTCCTGCAATACACTATTTGTGAGGCACAACTGAATTGTAGACAAAGCATTTTCATCAATTTCTTCCTATTTTGACTGATCCATATCTGCGGGCTTCTTCCATGTAACGACCTTTTTCAGACCGTTATGAACTAGTATTTTCATCATTCGAACTTGCCACAAATTGAAAATTTCAATTCTATCAAACTTATCAATTTCGAGGACGAAATTTTCTAAGGGGGGAGAGTTGTAACAACTCGTTTTCAGTGGTGTCGAAAATAGTAATTTCGATACCCCAATTTCGATGAGTGAGTCTATAAATATTATTAATTAATGTTTACGAGTTAAATATAGTAAAATAGTGAAATTTGATATGGTAATTTTTTTTCTAATTGATCGATTAATTAAGGTACAAGTGGTTTGACCAAAAGTTTGTGGTTTTAGAAAATGAGATATCAAGGCCTCATTTTTGTAAATCTAATTCGTAAATATTTTTATTGAATATTTACGGAGCTATTGTATAGGTGAATTGATGTTTGGTTTGGAAAATTTGATGTTGTGTTTGTTAATTAAGGAAAAAGGACTAAATCGTAAAAATATACAACTTGAATTCTATTGAATTATATTCACTAAAAATTTATATGATAATTATTGAAAGTATTTGAGTGGAAATTATCCAGTTTTGAAGATTAATGGACGGTTGTGGCTTGGCAAAATTATAATTTATGTTAAAAAAATTATAAAGTAAAAAATCATAATTTAATAAACAAATGGTGGAAAGAAAGAGAAGATATTCACTCATCTTCTCCACTGAAAATTATTCTCCATTGAAGAGGTGAGAAAGCTTCAAAATTCATTAAGATTTGGCTATTGCTTGTAAGCCATTTAAAATCGTTTTTAGTAATTTTTATGTTTTTGAGATCATTATAGCTTAATCTAGCTATCTTGGGCATTAAATTGTAAAACTGTTAAAGTTTGTAAAAATTACCATTGATGGTTTTTGGATGTTTTGATGTTAATGATAGATTTGTAAGCTTAGATATGAAATAGGACTAATTTGTAAAGTGATTTTTGTTACTTTTGAGTTAAAGCACTAAAATGAAAATAATTTAAAATTGTCATGAAATTTCTAAAATTTTAGATCCTGGAGGATTATAAAAGGATGAAATTGAAAATTGATTGAAAAGTGAAGCTTAAATGTGAAAGTTATAATAGTTTCGGTTTTAGGGACTAAATTGAATAAAATGTGAAACTTTAATAAACTTCCAAAAAGTGAACTTGAACTGAATTATACTTGTAATAGGATTTTAGAAGGCTATTGGAATTGATAAATTGTAATGAATTATTATAAATTGGGAATTGAATCAACCAGCAAATAATCGAAAAAAAAGAAAGAAATTGTGTATTAGTCCAGTACCTTGTTTGTTGTCATTTCTCCAGATAAGTTCATATAAGACTTACTTTATAAATTCATATTATGTTTGAATTAAATTGTTTTACTCTTTAGTCAATTGTTTGATAAATAATGTCATTTGGCATCAAAAGGACTAAACCGTAAACTTGGAACAAATGACTAATATGAATAGATACATGATATTGATTTAAATTTGGAATTGATAAGTGATTATATCATATGTATACGATATTGCTGCAAATTATAAAAGTTTATAAATTGCTAACCGAAATATAGAAAGTGTGTGCATGACTACAGGGTTGAAACAATATAAAATGGGTGTGATGTATTGGATGAATGCAGGTATACTTGAATGAATTATATGTATTGATAGTGTTGTATAAAAAATATGAATAGGTATATGGAACTGTATTAATGTGAAATGTGATATGATTGAATGATACATATATGTTGATTTTATAAGTTTGAAATGGTATAGAAATAGTAATAGTAATCATGAAAGCTTGGTAAATGTTTTCAAGAGTAAAAGAGAATTGGGCTTTGATTAGGGAATTTCTTTATGGAAGGTTGATAATCCAACATGATTCGAAGATTCTCGATAGCTTGAGTGGGTAGCATCAAATAAAGCTTATATAAGCAATCCTGATCTACAGCTTGTGTGAGCAGCTCAAATATCACAACTTGTGAGCAATCTAAATATTACAGCTTGTGTGAGAAATCTAAACATTATAGCTTGTGTGAGCAATCTAAACATTACAACTTGTGTGAGCAAACCTAAATGATACAGACCAAGTACTAGTTAAAGATTAAGTTATCCATGATTGAGATCTAGCATATGTTGCAGATTCTCTGCAACTTGAGCGAGCATCATTGAATAATGGTTATATGAATAATCCTGATCTACAGCTTGTGTGAGTAGACCCGTATTATACAGACTTTGTGAACAAATCAGTCCAGTGTATTCGAAGTTAATTACTATAGTTCTCCGAGCGAAAGTGGTAATATATTGGAAAGGAAATGGTTAAAAGGATTGATACTCAATCAAATTGAAGTGCCTATAAAATGTGTATGTTTGATTTACATGAAATTCATTGTACATTATTTGAATGGGTACTCCATTTGGATGGTATGATGCAAGGAAGTTGTAACACCCTAAACTTGGCCTAGAAGTTTAAGCCGAATTTGGATGAGTTACACCAACTTATTGAAAACTGATTTCTTTTTGGAGTTTTAACTTTGAAAACTAAAAATTCATTTTAGTCGATTCAGGTGGTTTTGTGGTTTCATGTTAAAAATTGATAGATACTGATGAGATTATCAAAAGAAAAGCAACGCAAATCCAAAAACAATTTGCAAACCTAAAAGATCAAATCATAGTTGTACCAATATAAGACAATCCGAGCTCCCGTACGCCGCCTGGTCCTAAGTCAGATGTCTACCTGAGCAGATAAAGGTAAGAAAAAAGGGTGAGCTACCAAGCACTGTGTTAACCAAACTCAGATACAATAAACAAATCTTAATATCTAAATCAAAGTAACGCAAAGAACTTAATAACAACTTTATAATCAGTATGAAACATATCTAGAGTATCACAAAGATTTCCACAATAGTAGTACAACAGAACTGAACAAAACAGAACGAAACAGAACATAACAAATCAAGCAGAACAGAATCGAACAGAGCAGAGCAAAACAGAACAAAACAGAGTAGATTAGAACAAAACAGAGTAAAACAGAACATAACATAGTAGAGGATGTACGTTATGCAGATGTTGTATCTTTCAAATAGATCAGAATGCAGATTTATCAAAAAACATCCTACCTAAACTCCGTTACACACCCAAATATAGTTCCCCTAGAACTCATCCAGCCAAATCACACCAACAGATAATTGTGGACGGTGCCACCAGAGTTTTGCAGTTAACACTACCAGATCGGATACATGTGGTCAAGCCACTATAGTACAGCCAAGTTGCTGGAACATAATTGTGGATAAACCACCAGATAATACAGATCTGTAAACTGCCAGAAACTGCCTCTTTTCACATCAACCCAAGTCTCATGCAATGTGTCATGGCATGCATATGCAGAATTAGAGTAATGAGCAAGTAAGCATACTATCTTTCAATAACAAAATCAGTAAACATGGGAGTCTAAGTTTTGTAAAGCAGACTTATCAAGCCTTAACAGATCATATCATATTTGTCATGAAGTCACATACACGGCTATAAATCAAAATCAGTAACAATCAGTCTAACATAATCAGATATCACATATTCTTAATCAATAGAGTAACACAGAGGCATATCAACAAACTTAACAGAATACATATCGTACCTGGATAACTCGCATACATTAGACAATAGCACATTACGTTCTGACAGATCTTATTCATTTAGGTTCTAACATAGCAGACATACGTATAGATCACAAGTAGTTCATCATCAGATCATCAGATATCAAGTTATATAGCCTAATTTAGATCGTACAGGCCCTACAATAGGCCTGCGTTCGTCTCAAACGATGCTCGTGGCCCAAGGGAAAAGTTTCAAATATTGCTTTACATGCCCGTATGGTTACACATGGATTGTAGAACTAACCCGTGTGACTCCACATGATCTAGCACAAGCTCGTGTGCCCCACACGGTCTGACACACACCCGTGTCACTTGCCCGTGTGCTCTTAATTCGTAAACAGTGAGTTACACGGCCTGGACACACGCCCATGTCACTGGCCTGTGTGGACCTTGCACAATTCATAACCACAAACGGTCTGGGCATACGCCTATGTGCCTAACCTATGACCCTCCAATTTTTGTGAGCAACAAGTTACACGGCCTGCCATACGACTTGACACACAGCCGTGTGGCATCGATAGTCCCATTTTTCGACGACTAAGATTCAAAAAAGAAGGGGTTTCTAATACCCATCTGATACGGATTTGATGTAGGAGCAACAAGGATGAATTCTCGTCCCTAAACGACAAGTAGTTGCCCAACAAATGATTAATTCATAATCAAATCGCTAAAAACTAACATTCCAAAATCACAGTTACGTTGAAGAACTTTCGATACCAAAACTCTAAATCAAATTTACCAACCAATGAATTAAACTAGAAGGAGAAGTCAGACCCTATACAGAATTAGTGTAACATAACATAACAAAAAGGAAGTTCACTTGAAAAGAAGAAACCAAAATGAAGAAACTAAAGAACGGAAAAGAATGACAGAAAAACGTCGCATAAAAAGAAAGAACAAAATGAGAAATAAAACACACTGGAGGTTTTTTGGAAGGTTTTAACTAACCAACCGAAACTAACTACCAAACAATAAAATTCAAAAATAAAACATTCCCCTATTGCTTTTGTCAGGATTCAAACACAAGATCAAGAATTATACAGAAGCTTAACCATTGAACCAGCAGGCTTATTCTTGACATCAATTGCCTGAATTTAACTTATAATCCAAACGTTCAAAGGTAAGGGTTTAAGTAAATTACAAAATTTCTAAAATCAGGATTCGAACCCAAAACCTCATACACATACCCATAATACTTGACCACTAAACCACACCAATTTACTTGTTAAAACTCTCTAAGATCTAAACTTATAATCGAGAGACGACCATTCTTGGTTTTAAAACCCAATTTCTTCTAACTCGATTTTTGGAATGTTATAGAAGTATTGTTAACATGCATATGAATTTAAATACTATGATCTTGCAATATGAATTACTAACTTATTGGTGGTCTTGTGGAACTATATACGAACATATGAAGGATGCCAAGAATAAGTTATGCCATGCCTTATGTTTCAAACACTTAAACTGTTAAATCATTAAGTTGAGTTAAGTTTCTTATGAACTTATTAAGTTTACCTAAAGCTTACTCTGTTTGATTTTCTATTTTTTGTAGTTGACATTTTTACGGAACTTAGCGATTGGATCACTCCAAAGCTCACGCTATCTAGCGTCAATCTTGGTAGACTTTTGAATCGTTCCTAAACGGTTTTGTGACATGTATATAGGTTTTGATATGAATGAGTGCCTATGTCGAATAATAATGGAAATGGCCTTATGCAATGGTTGTTTTGAATGTATATATGTTATGTTTATAAACAAATTGATGTCAAGGAAGTAAGTTATACTTAAAGTACTTGAATGGTTGATAATTTTGAAGGTAGATTGAATGAATCAATGTGGATTAGGTTTAGGTATATTTGGCATGATTTCTGAAGACTTAACATAAAGATAAGAGTTGTTGAATTATATTTTATTTGTATGTAATGTGGTTGAATAATTGGCGTGTTGAATGTCAATTGGTTAATATGTAAATCATGGTTTGATCGATGGATGAAATAGGTACTTTTGTATGATTTGAATGATATTTTATGTAGGTTTATTTGTGTTTAAACTGTCTATTGAAGGGAAACTTGAATTGAACATGTAAAGTGTTTTCAAACTTGTGATTTTTGATTATTTGGGTAAAAGTATCGATACCGAGGACCAAGGTATCAATACTTTACCAAATGAACAGTATTTTCCAAATTTGGTAGAATGCCAAAATGGTATCAATATAGATTTTTGTATTGATGCCTGTCATAAAAATATCAATACTTATTTCTTTGGTATCGATACTCGGTCCCAAGTTTTGAAAATTTTCAGATTGATCCTTATTCATGCTCGAATCAGATAAACTATGATTGTTTCATCGATTTAATCTTAGAGATGTATGAAATTATTATTATGTGTACAATTGGTATAAACTGTTGTGATTAAATGACCTAATTTACATAATTATTTTGGTATTGGTGGTAACAACCTGTAACTCAGGTTCGACAACCAGACCAAGCGAGGAGTGTTACAAGGACAACGACCTACCTAATTTGAAAACATTTCCTGTGTATACTGTAGAGATGGAAACATGTTCGAAAATTGCCCATCAAACCCAGAGTCCATTTACTATATGGGTAATCAGAATCAGAATATAAGTAGGCCAGGACCACAGTTCAACCTTTATAATCTTTCATGGCAAAACCACCCAAATTTCTCATGGAGTAACCAATGAGCCAGTCCTAGCAACAGTTACATGCAATCCAAACTGAATCAACCACTAGGATTGACCCAACAAGTTCAAAAACCACCACAAGCAGAATCTTTCAATAGTTTGGAGAACTTGTTAAAAACATACATGGTGAAGAATGATGCAATGATCCAATGCCAAGTAGCAACGTTGAAAAACTTGGAGAATCAAGTGGGTCATTTAGCCAATGAACTTCGAAGTAGACCCTAAGAAGCTTTGCCCAGTGACTCGAAAAACCCAAAATGTTCGGGCAAGGAGCATTGCAAAGCGGTCACTCTACGAAGTGAAAAGACATTGGAGCCCAAAAGTGTCGAGATTAAAGATGAGCCTATTGATGCTCAAGACAAATATGAAGTTCAACCAAGTGTTGAAACCCCCATTTCATAGAAGTTGAATTCTGAAAAATTTGATGAGGGAAACCTTAAACCAGTTAATTCTGATAATCTAACAACTTTTTCAGATGAAAAAAAGTGTCGTAGAAGAATTGTCCAACAAAAGTTAAGACTCCACCACCCCCTTATCCTTAAGGACTTCAATAACAAACGTAGGAGGTCTAATTCAGAAAGTTTTTAGACGTACTTAAGAAATTTCATATCAATATTTCATTGGTAGAAGCTCTTGAGCAGATGCCAAAGTACGTAAATTTTATTAAAAACATCCTTTCCAAAAAGAAAAGACTTAGAGAATTTGAGACAATAGTTTTGATGAAAGAGTACGACGTATTCTTACAGAACAAGCTACCCCAAAAAATGAAAGATCCGAGATATTTTACCATACCCAACAATATTGGAGAATCCTTCTGTGGTAAATCATTGAGTGATATAGGAGCGAGCATCAACTTGATGCCCATGTTTGTATTTAGGAAATTAGGAATTGGTGAAGTTAGTCCAAGAATGGTTACGCTTCAACTAGCAGATAGGTCCTTAGCACATGTAACACTCATAACCATTATCGTTGCTGGAATAGGGTTACAGAGTATTACTGTACAATTCAGAACATTCTATAACAATAACATTCAATTCATCAAATTAATTAACAATATTCATATATGATTCAAAATGAAGCAAGACATACATTCACGGGTCTTAAATCGAACTTATGAGGCTTTAAAAATAGTTTAGAAGCAATTAGGGACCAATTGGGAACAAAGAAATTTGGGATAAAAATGAAAAATTTTCCAAAACAAGGGTCACACGACCATGTGTCCAGGTTGTGTGACAAAGCCCAGACCGTGTGGCTCTAGATAGGGCTATGTGGTTATCCCATACGCCCGTGTGCATGGGCCATGTAACTCTCTGACTTGGGTCACACAGTCGAGTCGCAGGCTGTGTGCCCGCCCATGTGAACCCTGTACGTAACACGCTAGGGGCACACTCTCGTGTTACAGCCCATGTCTCAGGCCATGTGTACCCAAAAGTGACCAAAATCATACTTATATTTCATCCAATTACATAGGTACATAAACCAGTTCATAACACATGATCACAAGACTATAACCACACCTAAAAGCAACCAAAACATACCAATTTCAACCACCTAAGACCAAACCAAGGTATCATACATAAAGATATAAAATAATGCGCATACCCAAATATTATCATTTCATATCACCTACAAGTCAAAACATACACACCAACTAATATATCTCAATCTCATCATGTCGTACTTAAACATGATACTTACCATTCCTTGGACAAACACTCAAGCTCAACTTTGAGTTTAACGAGCATACCATATAATGTTACCATTCCACAACATCAAACATACCAAAACACCACAGATAGCTAGGAAACATTAGAAACATAATCATTTGCCTTATTACATGCCATATAACCAAAATGTTTACAAAATCTACCAAAGAGTCCTTGGGATAATGTGATTTTGCAAGTTGATCCGATCTCCCCTCCACAAATATAATCTACAAGAAAAGGACGAGACATGAGTAAGCTTACGGAAGTTTAGTAAGTTCGTTGGCTAAACCATAATCTTACCAGATTAAACATAATAAAACAATGTATATGATTCAAGAACTAAGTTCCTGACAATCACAGCTCACAACAATTGAGTATTACACAGTACAATAATTCGAATCATAGTCTATTTTACTATTATTTCAACTTTCCAAAAACACTTATACTTAGATAGTTTACATCATCAAAATGCCATATGATAAATGATAGTAACTAAGTCATAGTTTCTAACAATATCTTATCTCAAGTAATCGCAAGCGTAACACTCATTCGAGTTAACATTTATAACTTTAACCGACTCACGATACTGCTCACACAAGTTGCATAGGCTACGCAACGCATGCAGGATCTCAAGCCATCACTACAGTCTGTATCACTCGTACATAGTAACTACTAAATGATCACTAGCTCAAAGCCTACTAAACAAATCACCGGCTTGAGGCCTGCTATTTCAGCATACCATGTACTCACTATACTCATTTATTATTCCTTCTTTAAACATTTAACAGATAAATACAACATTAGATCAAATTCTGATAAATCATGTAAAATGTAAGAAATCGTTATAAACATTAAAAAAACTTACCGGATTGATTTGCAACAACAACCAAAGTATAGGGACTACTTAGCTACTTTGTCCTTTCCTCGGTTATCAACACGTTCTTGATCTAATATAATAATTTCATTCAATTAACTAAATCAATAGCAAAATTAAATCATTTTACGCAATTAAGTCCCTTTTAACATTTTACAAAATTATCTTCAACATTTCACTTTTACTCAATTTAGTCCCTAAACCCCATACATGCAAAATAACCATTTTTCCTTTTTAACCCATCTTGACCGAAACTATTAGGCCCTCTCTACACCTCCTATTTGTTTTTAATTCACATCAAATCCTCATAGTTTGTCACTTTTAACAGTTTAGTCCTTTAACATTAAAATTGTCAAAAACTACTTTAGAAAATAGTCATATCTAACAACCAAGCTTAATAATCTAACATGAAACTTCAAAAACAACTCAAAATCTTCAATGACACAATCCAAAATGTTTGAAAATTTTACAAATTAGTCCTCGAGTTAGGTAGATTAAGCTAATACGAATTCAAAAACATAAAAATTACTAAAAACAGACGAGATTTCACTTACCTATCAAGGATTGAAGTTCAATCAAATATCCAAGTCTCATTTTAGGGTTTTAATTCTAAATTATTGAGGAAGAAGATGAAAATCATTTTTATCAAGTTGATTTTTATCATATTATCTTTTACTTATTAAATTACCTTTCTACCCTTAGTTATAACATCAAATTTTAATATTTACATCTCTAGAACCTTCCACTACTTTAATTGATGGTCTAATTACCCCATTAGTCCACTACCACTTAATTCAATTTCTATTTAATACCTTTTTACATTAAGGACCAACATTTAAGACTTTTATGATTTAGTCCTTTTTATTTAATTAACTATTTAAACGATAAAATTTCTTAACCAAATTTTAGTACGACGCTAATGACCTTGTAAATATTAAATAATTAGTATTTACTGGCCAACATATTAGATTCATGGTCTCGAAACCACTGAAAAATAGGTTGTTACAACACATCTAAAAGGAAAAATCGAGGATGTATTGGTACATGTAGATAAATTCATTTTTCCTGCTAACTTTATTATCTTAGATTTTGAAGCAAATAAAGAATTACCAATCATTTTAGGATGACCTTTCTTGGCGACCGAAAGGACATTAATTGTTGTGAAGAAGGGTGAACTCACCATGCGAGTTCAAAATGATCAAGTGATTTGCCATAATTTGATATAGCAAATTAGACTTCCCCGGTATACTTAAGAACCTTATTCTCAAGAAAATTAGCATCTTTTTTTGTAGTTTTTGTAACTTTTAGATTTTAAGTTAATAAGTGTAAATGCCTCATTTTTGCTCATTTTGATAATCAATTTGGCCAATAGTGCCATTGGGGGTCCTAACATGTGGTTGAGTGTTGTAGGGATGTGTTGCATAACTGGTTTGTGATGCCGAATATGGATCTTGAGACATTGGTGTTTGGTACACCATGTTTGAAAAA
>CM025142.1:16482566-16495626 GCA_013467495.1 Gossypium gossypioides
TTTTTCTCGTCGGATTTGTGGTCCCGAAACCACTATTCCGACTAGGCCTAAAATCGGGCTATTACATATTGAACTTAACATATGAAGACATAATTTAAACTTTAGGATTGTTGCTTAACATTACCCGAGAGAAACAAAAATTTATTGGAAAGAACTTAGTGCACATTCATAAGGGGAAGGCATTCTATTCATAAATTTTATAGCACTCTAGTACTTGAGAAATTTTGGAAAATGTACATACTTGAGTTACATATTTGCAAAAATTAATTCGAGTATGATTTCACTGATGCATGACCAAATGAAGAATTAATTATGCTTAGTGTGTTACAATTATGTGTTTTTGCCTTTATAAAGTGTCATTACTCTGTACGAGTAATGAATTAAGTTTGGGGGTGTGATAACTTAAAAATATAGAGTTATCTTCGACACTTTTAAACTAGTAATTTAAGCAAAATTTAAGTGTTTGATAACAAATTTTGGAGTTTTTATTATAATTTTGTCTTATTGGTTGATGCTAAGATGTGTATTCTAATTTCATCATTTTATACACTAAAACACATTATTTTTGTAGTTTTTTAGCTAGCTGATACACTAGAAGCACCTTTTGATGCTCAATGTTGTAGCATTTTCAGAGCATAATCCATAAAGAAGAGGGCTGATTTATGATCAGCTTTGCACGCCCTATTAAAGAATTATTGGACCTTGAAATTTTTCTTGACCCAACTCAAGAATTGGGTCAGCAAAATAGACAGTCTGCTAATGAGATAGAAGCCCAACTGTCCATGGAGGTGCCCAAATCAGCCACCCAAGACTTGGTAAAATATTTAAAATCAGCCACAAAAATCCCACATGTGACTGTCCAACTCCCCTCCTATTTTCAAGCTTTCTCTCCCGTTGATAAAGCATTAATCAAGCTAAAATAGCAAATTTATTCACCCACTTTCCTTAAAGCAAGGACCAGCCATGTAAAGAGAGATTTTCAAGACTCTCATTTGTTAAAAATAGCCAACCTCTACAAGTATAAATAGCCCCTAGCCATTCACTCATTTCACTCATCCCTCACTCACCATCTCTTATCTCATTCTCTCTTCTTTCACTTCCCATTTGAGAGAGCAACACAAGAGTTGTAAGGAACATTTCAGAAGTTCTAGTGAGTAGCAAAAATTTGATATCTTGAAGGCAATTGTGCGAAGGAGCAAAGCAGAAGGAAGGAGGAAAAACAACACACGTTGTGCAATGGAGAAACACCGAATTTTTCTTCTAGTGTCTTTCCCTCAATTGTTTTTATTTTGTTCTAAATTTATGAACATGATTGTTAAATATATTTCTGCTTTGGATTTAATTATAATGACTCAACTCTATATATGTTAGATTGATTGCATTCTTTTAACTTAGATTATTAAAATTATGTTAATGATGTTATGTTTTATTTTGTTCTAAATTTATGAACATGATTATTAAATATATTTCTTCTTTAGATTTAATTATAATGACTCAACTCTATTTATGTTAGATTGATTGCATTCTTTTAACTTAGATTATTAAAATTATGTTAATGATGTTATGTGTCTTGGTTGCTTATTCATTAAGATAAAATCATGAATATGTTATTCGTGCATTATAAATGTAGGGATGCAATTGATTTAATTATTAAATTAGAACCATATTGTAATTAACTGAATTAAAAACTATCTTTTTCCCACCTTGACCTAATCCACATTACAACCATAATAAAGACTTATTGATTTAGAATTTTGTGCCTACTACACTAGTGGAGAGGCTTTACTGAGCTCAACATATGAACTTATAATTTAAACTTTAGGATTATTACTTAGCATTACTCGAAGAAAACAAAAATTGATTGGAAAAAACTTAGTGCATATTCATGAGAAGGCATTGAATCAATAAATTTTATAGCACTCTAGTACTTCAAATTTTTTGGATAATGTACAACTTGAGTTACATATTTGCGAAATTTAATTTGAGTATGATTTCCCTGATGCATGACCAAATGAAGAATTAATTATGCTTAGTGTGTTACAATTATGTGTTTTTGCCTATATAAAGTGTCATTACTCGGGACGAACAATGAATTAAGTTTGGGGTGTGATAACTCTAAAATATAGAGTTATCTTTAGCACTTTTAAATTAGTAATCCATGCAAATTTTGAATGTTTGATAACAAATTTTGGAGCTTTTGTTACAATTTTGTCTTTTTAGCTGATACTAAGATGAATTTGTTAATTTGGTCATTTTATACACTAAAACAGTTTTGAAGCTCACCTTTTGATGCTCAATACTACAATATTCTCATAGCATAAGGCATGCAAAAGAGAGCTGATTTATGATCGACTTTGGACGCCCAAGTACATAAATATTGGACCTTGAAAATTTTCTAGACCCAACTCAACAATCGGGTTACTAAAAGGAAAAGTTTGCTAAGGAGATAGAAACCCAAACCGCCCACTAAGGAGGAGGAGACTCAACCATCTGTTGAAGTGCCCAAATCAGTCACCCAAGACTTGGTAAAATATTTAAAATCAACCACAAAAATCCCATGTGTGACCATCCAACTCTCCTCTTTTCAAGTTTTCTCTCCCATGATTCGAATCAAGCTAAAAATAGAAAAGTTATCCACTCCCTTTCCTTAAAGCAAAGACCAATCATATAAAGAGAGATTTTCAAGGCTCTCATTTACTAAAAATAGTCAGCCTCTACAAGTATAAATAGCCCTTAGTAATTCACTCATTTCACTCATCCTTCACTCTCCAGGAAAAGAAAAGACAACTAATCTAACTCTTTTATGCCAGTAATTAAAACTTGTGAATTATTACTCATTACACTTTGTTCACACTATCATTAATTTTTTAGCATACTTGGTTGATTTTTGGTTAAGTTAATTAGTTAGTTCAAACTTCTCTTTGTTTACACTGATAAATCTCACAATAATTATCTATACAATGCCGATACTTTTACTTACTACTTTATTGTGTACATTTACACGTCATTCAAAATTTTCGTGACAATTATACCGAAATAAGGTGATTTTCCGATCCAAACGCTACCTCGGTAGTCTTCATCATAGTCTATGCCATGCAAGCGCCATATAGAGGCGTTGCATTGCATCCATTTGTAATTTAGGCTAACGATAACTAATCCAATTCAAACAAACTAATTCGCAAAAGTACAAAATGTAAATGAACTTTTATTTTTATAAGAATAATTCGAATAAACCTTGCATCAGACGCATGTCCCTATGAGACACATTTTGTGAATCTGAAGCAACATAGAATTGCACGTTCAATTATATCAGTGGATTCGAACCAGAGCTTAAATTTGTTCAATATTCGGGCGACATGAATTCTGTTTCTGAACCAAGGGAATTATTTTTCATAACTATGTGAGATACAACAATAAATTAACAGACAAGAGGGATTCTCTGTTTTTCTCCAATGTAGAACTTTTATATGAAAACTTACCGGAAAAATAAATGTTTCTCCGATTTTCCAACAAGGGATGAGCCTTTATGCTACAGCTTCACATGACCAATGCCTCCTCTAAATGAACCATAAAGAGGTTGAGATCTTCTAAAGCTGAAGATATCATCGATTTGGATGGTATTTGGTTGAACTGCTTTGCTTTTCTGCGATTGGTATTCGGCCAAATGTTGGTTCCCATGCACTCGCACGCTAAGTGTTTTCTTTCGAGTTGCACCGACTTTCACATTTTCATTGAAGAATTCTATCAGTTCTTCTTGTGTAAGTTTCTTTAATGCTGCAACCTGTTAGAAACAGATAGTAAAACATTCATCATAGATTAATATTAAACTAAAATGTAGATGTGTTCTCATTTAATAGAGTAAAATGTAGATGAATTTTCTCAGTGATTAGAAAATATCGGAAGGATTGACATACCTCAGCTTCTCTCCGATCAAACTTGAGCGTCCCGTCAGTGATCTCTCGCCAGTAAAACCGAGATTCTTCCCTTAAATTCTTGTGCTTCTCGAGCTTCATATCAATCAATGCATTTACATTGCTCTGTGTAACAGATTGGAAATTTACGGTTAGAGGACAAACTCACTCAAATCCAACCACAGATGAACACAATCGAATCTTGAAAAGAAGAAAAAAAGGAAAACCCCAAAGTCATGAACGTACGAGCTAGCATCAAATGTTACAATGGAATTATAGGAAATAGTTTGAAATCCCTTCATCTACTAAATGCAAAAATATTATGAAATGATGTTCATCAGAAAGGGTTTCTGAATTGTCAAAAGAAGGGAGATCATGGATCACTCTATCACAAATTCTCCATATTATCTAGCAATAAAAAGAAAAAACGAGGAAAAAACAATACTAACCATCTTTCTCAGACTAGGATACCAAAAATGGTAGAATTATGAAAAGATCAATATTATACTATGAAACACTACTACAAAACCCTACAATCTCAATTAAAAACAAAATACATAAAAACCAGAAAAAGAAATTACTTCCAGCAGAAGAACTCTCCATCTTACCTTAAATTCATCATTTGTCATTTCATATAGTTTACTCTCAAACATTTTAAGGAATGCCTCAACTCTCGAATCAATATGTGCAGGATCCTGTTAAGAGAGATTGCCTTCTTAAGTTACAGGTACAAGGCAGGAGGTATATACAAAAGAAAGAAACTGCTATTCACCTTTACTGTAGACTGGATAATGAACTGCACCCCGCAGATGCCAGAATCATTCCTAATGAGAAAAAAAATTAAAAACCCTTAGATTTGGCAGACCAATTGAAGAATAAATTAGGGAGAATTTTCCTTTCATACCTCTGCATGAGGACAGTAATGTATCCTAGTTGCTCTACGGATCTAAGCTGATGGAAGGCAGGTTGCTTTGCAACAAGAGCAAAAAGCTGAAGTTTCACATTCAGTATAAAATCATCCTGATGAACCTGTCCATTCAAACGTGATATGATCAGAACCAAATAAAGCCTAGATAATCAAGATGCAGCCATAATCTCATCCACCACAAGCAAACAAGAGAAACAACCACTAAAATAGAAAGAAAAGATATAAGAAGAAGGCTCTTTTTCTTATGTGGGGCAGGGAAGGGAATAACTACATTGTAGCAAAAATCTGGAGTTCCACCTTCCAAGTGCAGAAACCACTTTAAGCCCTAGACATCCTTTCATTGACAAACAGAAAACACCCAACCATTTTACTTATTCAGAGATGCGTAAATGCAGCCAGAACATTCAACAGGTGCTTGAACAACCAGAGCCTTACGTCACGGGCCGCGGATGACACTTACAGTTACATCTTCTAGAAAGTTGTAAAAGTTTTTAAAATAAAAATCATGTTAGTGTCTTACTTTCAAAAGAACAAAAAAAAAATCATGTTAGTGTGATGAATGGAAAGACCATGTGTTTGTTCCTAACATGTTTCACTGACTGCATATCACAGAATCAGCAGTAGAGGCCAACAGTATTTTCCATAAGAATAGCCTTAAAAGCATATCATCGTCCAGATAATCATACACTGCTTTGAGGAATATCAATGTTGTTTCCAAAATAACAACATATATTTGTTTTCTATTCAACACAAATATGTTTCCTTTTAGCGCCTATGTTCATGAAGTTTGACACCACCATAGGAGCCAATAGACAAACATACAAGATTTTTATTTCTTGTGTCCAGCACTTGGTCTCTGGAAAAGTTAAAAGTCATAACAGGTTGAGTTGAATAAATGAGCAATATAACATTGACTATTGGTCAAGAAAAAAATCTTCATAAACAAGAAAAAGCTAAACATCAACACCATGTCATTTCAGAACAAGGTAATAGTTACCTGAACTAAAGCACCAATTATTTAGCTAAAATGGCATCAATTGGTTAATTCCGAACATGTGGCATTGGTTTCCGAATTTAAGGAAGATCATTGTCTTTATGGAAGATAAAGTGATTCCTGAATGAAAATGCATTAAAGATGGGGTCACCAACAAGCACAATTACCTGAATATAGTGGACTAAGGCAGAATTCTCATCACTTGGATTAAGTCCTTCCTTACTGTAGCAGTAATTCATGCCTCTTTCAAGTTTGACCACTCTATTTGTTAGAAACTGTGATGGAAACGGCGGTCGGCATATAGGGTTTGGACCCTTAAAGAACACATCTTCAACATGCTGAGCCATTGATTCCGCCTCCTCGCGTTCAATGTTCCCTGTGGGAGAAATAAATGAAAGAAAAGAATGGCAATTTTTAGAACCAAGCAAGTATGGCTAGATGCAACAAAAATGCAACTGAGGTGGGGAGGGAAGAAAGATATGACAAACCTGCTATGTAACACTCTAGGAAGGCCTGTGAGAGCATCATTGGCGCAAATTTTGTAAGGTCTTCCACATTAAGACGAGGCAAAACATCAAGTTGTTCCACCCAAGGCCTTGTCTGGTCCTTTAGTATTAATGAGCAATAGTACATAGCCTGTTGATAGGGTTGCTGAAACTTGAAATTTTGATAGTCTTTAATTACCATTTCCTGATAAAAAACAAACAGAATGCAAAGGCAGAACATATGGTTATTAGCAAATGTATTAATTAACAGGAGAAATATAAGAGGGAAAAAAAAAAAAGGTATTTCTAAGCCACATATGCTCAATTTGATGAAGCAATAAATTCAACTCCAAATAAAAAGGTTTAACTAAAAACATTTAGCAGTCCTATCTAGCAACTTGACAATTAACTACATGTCAGGAGCCTACTCATACACATTTTTTATTTCGATAGAGAGAAGCCAGGCTGCCAAATAAAATTTCTTCTCTTTTTTCTCGTCTTTTTTTCCGCAAAACTGACAGAAAATGATTAAATATGGATGAACAATGTACCATAACATGGATTATACCTTCAGCTGCTCATCATTTTGGAACGTGAGTAAACTGATCAATGAAGTTCTATTTTAAAACAGAGGTCATAGGTACTAAAGAAACGTAAAAAGCTGCAAAAGGACCTTAGGAAACCCTCATCTTCCCTTCAAAGGCATGCTTATAAAGCACCGCATTTGACAGACATGTAGTTGCCTAAGCTGTGGCTACATTTATGCCACTAGTAGCTGTGAAATTACACAAGTGATACATCATTAAATTGTCCTCATCTATTCGTCAGGGAAAAAATCTTCTACCCTCCTAACACAAATAAAATTTATTGACAGTCAATGGTAAAGATTACAAAGCCCCTTGCCATGCTACTCACAGTGCCTTCTCACTGGTGGCATAAGAATCCCACACGTCTTGAATATATCAAGCCTATGTCTATAAGAGGCTAACTGGAGACTTTCCCATCACCTATTGCTTTCAAAATGAAACCACAATCCAATGTTACAAAATTTTGGCATCTTCTAAGCAAAATTTTCTTCGATGGAAATTATTCCAAGAAATAAGCCTACACTGTAGTGAACAGAAATGTACTTTGAAACTCTACAGGTTATTCCAGGTCTAGGGGCATCAATGATGCCTTACTTTTTAATCATCTTCGAACATGGCTATATATATAGTAAACTTAACCAAACAGTATGTAACAAATTCTTCTCCGGCCTATCAAATTTAGACATGACAATGTGATGAATGGACAATGGATGAAACAAATTGTAAATGGCCACAGGACATCTACACTAGATATAAACATCAGAATGATTGTGAGCTCGAAAGGACAAAGTCAAGAAAATCCAAACACATACATAGCTAACTTGACAAGAGAGGAACAACAAAAGCATTCATTTGGACCTAAATTAAATTTGATTGTTAGTGACAATTTAGAGGAGAAATAAAAGGTTGCAATATATAAATATCTTATGTAATTAATCTTCAGGCATATTCATTACTTTTTTTTTTTTGTTCTTATTTAAATCAATAAGTAACAAATGATTAAGGCATACAGGAAGGAGAAGAGCATGGAAAAGACAACAGCATACCGACAGTAAATGGCAGTTCTTATTTCTTAAGTGAAAATAGCAAATTATATTGTCTCTTAGTCATTACCTTGATTACTGAAAACCTGTCAGGTTTCACTTCAAATTTAACAATTTTGTCGATTATAGTTTCCAGCAAGATCCTCAGTTTATGATTATAACCAACCAACGTCACCTAAAAGTGAAAACAAAATAAAATGATACCATTTAATTGAGAAATAAAAGAAATGATAAATAAAATACACCACTATGAAGTGTGCACACGTGCATATAGAGAAAATGGTTACCACGAAAGAAATTCTTTTTCCTAGGATCTTTCCTAATTATGTATTAGAGCATCCATATCATGCCAATTCCATCTTTAATCTAACTTTAGACGAGGCAAACTACAGATAGGCAGAATTTAGGGTGTGGCACTGTAAATTAATGGATTATTATGCATGTCAGTACACTTCTCAAGAGTAATAGCATAGAAGCATCTTTCACCAAACAAAGAGATAACAGAGTAGAGCAACATTTGGGTTTTCTTGAATTGGTAGTCCAATGATCTCAATTACCTACTAGCATTCAAAAATTATTTTGCTTCTTTGCCAAAAGAAGAAACATATAATTTTTTTTTGGAAGCTAGAAGGTAACTGGTATCATTTTGTCCAAGACAATTTATAAACTGACCCACCAAACCAATTCAATGTGGACAAGTTAGGATCATGTCAGGCACAGGTTAAAATGACCCCAGCAACCCTCCTTAGAAAATTGGCCAAACTCGAGCAACATGGAGCTTTAACATAAAACCCCACCATTCAACTTCTTGCGATAGAAATCTAAATTCTGTCTCTGTTAATATTCTTCACAAAGATATAATCTTTTTCAACACGTAATACTTTTAAGACATGTATGTGTCATAAAAATTCATCACCTTATCCATAGATAATTCCCATTGAATTCAAAGAAAAAAAATTATCAGATAGAATCACATCAATGCCACAAAAAGAAAAGAAAAAGTACCTCAAAACCACTATCTGTGTGGCTTATGCCATAAAGAAGACCAGCAACCTGAGCATAATAAGCTGAAGAATGCCACAAAAAAAAGAAGGCATCAATAAAGAAGATAATCCTATTCAAAGGATAAGAACAATCTACTGTCACTATAGAAGGCTTTGCATATCAAATGCTCAACAAAGAGAAAAACAAAAGATGGGGAAGGAGGAAAGCATAGAATCATACAGGCAAATCACATTAAACCACTATGGCAAAAGCATTTGCATTTGTCATACCATATTCATTCAAGTAATCCAGCAATAACCGTGCAAAAAGATCTGCAAGAACCTCAGTTTCGGGAGAGTTTCCAGCATGGGGACAGTTGAAGTGTATCTTAACATATGCCTTTGGAGTAGAGAACACTGTATCTGGCTTGTACCATAATTTGGAATAGGATGACTTTCTCAATAAAACAGGAAACTTGATCTGTGCCGAAGGATAATCATATGAGAAGTCAGAATGTCTGTAAAAAGAAGGTGATTATACTAAAATCAAATAAGACTCATCAAACCTCCTCTTGTGCATTCTTAATAGATAAGTCTTTTGGTATGAAGACATTACGTGCAGGTAGATGCAGGTTCTCATTAGGAGCTGAGGACATCCATGCCTGCAGTCAAAGAAGGGTGATGAAGCACCTTTTTTTTTTCAGTAGAATCAAATGACTAGTTCATCCATAGACAACAAACTTATTTTACAAATGTAATTAACATATCATCAGCAAGATCTGACTACAGACCTGAATTGTTGAGGAGCTAACTTTCTCAATGGAATATGCAGTACCATACCATGGCTCAACCTTGTCAGTCAGTCCCTCAAATTTCTTCGACTCCCAGAAGATTCTGTCAAAAAAAAAGTAGGCTTATCAGAAATAAACTGTATCAGAGCAAAACAGTAACTTCTCTAAACTGATAAGATACAAAAACATTCCTACTATTAAGAGGGAAGAAACAGACCACTGGAAAAGTTTCCAGATAGCTCCCAGAAACAGTTTGTAATGAGATAAATAAGATTAATAGTAATTGAATTTAGGAGGAGCTCAGATGACTTAAGGCAAATTCATTTGATAACTTGGTAACCCATTTATTTAGTAACATGTATAATATAATTCACACAAGCACAGAAAAGAAATTTTGGATGCCAAATTTAAGGAAAAGCCTCAAACTAATTAGAGAGAATGATCGTGTTTGAAAATTTATAAGAGTTACAAATGGAGGGCCAAACAAGTCAAGTAGATTTACTTGCATTAAAATGAAGGTAAATAGTGTTGTATCTAATGGGATAATTGAATGCTTCAAATCTTCCAGTTTAACCTTACTCAAACATATACCTGACATTCTCAGGAGAAAGCTCATTTCGTATCTTCTGTATGATGGCTGGATTGAAATCCGAAGGCAATAATGACCCAACCAACCAATCTTTTGGAGGATATATCTGAAAATCACTTTTCAAAATATCAGAGTCAAAGCTTCAACAAGGGATCATCAATATTGAAGGAAATGCACGAACAGTGTGAACAACTTATAGATGAGGGCAATTGAGACATAGAATGACAGTTTAAAGCAAGTCCTAAAGGCCAAAGCTAAACACATGCTAGTTAAATGATCAGCAATTTTCCTTAAAGAAAGCTCTAAAAGGAACTTGACAAGGAACTAAACAAGCATTTAAGAGAGCTACCAAATGAGCTTGAGAAAGATATTGCTTCTGAAACAATCCTTCAGTATCAGATTTCACAGATGCACCAAATGAAAAATAATAGTATTCACACAGACAGAACCTCAGGAGTGTCCATCAAGTAATTTGAATTGGTGACCTTTCTATTTCCATAATTGCTTCTAGGTCAATCACAAGTTGTATTACACTTCTTCTAAGGGAAGACTAACATCATCTAGCATAAGGAAAAGCTGTTCCAAATAAGCATAACCATATAATAACCTTGAATATCCAGCATATTTTGCCAAAATATACAACATAAAAACACTCAATGGAAAAATAGCCAACTCCTTTTAGCCAGAAGAGACAAGCATATATCTCTCCTAGAGCATGGTAAAACCTAATTATACATATAATGCAACTTCAGGACCCGAGGGATAAGTCACCATAGTCAAACACACGTTTAAGAAATCTCTCAGTAGTCAAACAGCTCTTTTTCATAGAAAGCCCTCTCAAAAGACCATACAAATTAGGACATTCATGAACAGTTGTTTAGTTTTGCTCAGTAGGAATGACACGAAGAAGAAAGATGGAATGATGGATTAAATTTTTTCTTTTGGATTGGAAAACTTTAAAGCTAAGGTCAAAATCCCATAACCAGAGGTGTTTTACAGCATAGATCTGATTAAAAAAAACTTTCCCTTCCATCTCCCACCAAGTGAAGCCTAGAAAGGATATTTCTAGTTAATTGCCACGATCCAAGAAACATCTAAACAACTCAGCTTCATCCAGGTTTTCTCTATTTGGACAGAAGAGCTAGATTAAGTCTAACGTAGCATCCTTAACCCTACACGCAGTACTTAGGCCACCAGCTATGGTTGAGTTACCTGATATTACACCATGCTAACCTTTAAAAGAAGAAATGTATTTGGAGAAGAAAAAAGTGTAAAACTGTATGATAAAAATGCAGAAATTTACTCCAAAATCTGAAGAACCCAAGTGAGAGAAAACTATAACATCATATGGCCAATGTGTTTTGGTGAATTTAAGGCAATTCAATAGGCCATACAAGTTTCGGACAAATAATTGGAACTTTCAAAACAGAAATGGTACAAAATAGTACCTTTATAATCCTAAACAGCTCCAAATGTTTAGTAAAACCACAAGGCAAAACTTTTGGGCCAATTTATACATCTGTTTTTACCAGAAAAAGATGACTACACAACACTTTGAATTTTCATAAGCTGAATTCTTCAAGTTTTGTGGAGTTTTTGAGCCAATTTATTAATCTGTTTTTACCAGAAAAAGATGACTAAACATCATTTTGAATTTTCATAAGCTGAATTTTTCAAGTTTTGTGGGGTACATTATCAGCCTATTTGTCTTGTCTCTTCCATTTGATTCTTTACCACAGCCATATTCTTCTTTTGAAGGATAATAATGGTTTAATTCATAGAACAACATTTAAATAGTGCACTCTCTTCAGTCCTATGAAACTTTTAATAAAATCTCAGTATCTTGTAGTGTCTGTTTTCATTGTGTTCTTCCTAATTCCTCTACTTCCACGCTAAACACCTATTCTCGCATGTACCTCAAATGTGTATGTTATGGATTAAACATAGTCCTCATGAATAGATTTGGATTTAACATGCAACCACTTCAAGTTGCAATAGTCTTCAATTCCATTTTGCAAGTGGTACATAAAATAGAAAGCTGTGATATTATTAGATGATGGTTATTCCAAGTTCCGTTAACATCAAGTGGTAAAAGCCATTCAAATAATCAAAGTAAATTTACCATTCAAAGACATTGAGTTGCCTCTGTTACCTCTATTACACACCAAATATATAACAAAACATGTAAAAACATGTTTCATTTCATGTCATCAAATATAAAAAATAATCCTTTCTTTCCATTCATTGTAATTAAAGTAGCAAAACCAAGAGTAGCTTTAGTGGCTTATCACTCGTGGAAAAGTTCTAATTTAGATAGGTCTTTTCATAAAACTATGGCATGAAACAAAAGAAAACAGAACCATAAGTGAAAATGACATCAAAACACTAAAGGTAAAACCCTTAAAAGAAAAATTTTCAAGCAATAAATGGGGCTTAAAAAGAGATGAAAGGGATGTAATTGAATTACCTGCATGTTTGATGAAATATTAACAACATAGTCGATAGGAGAGATTTTGTCCTGATAGTGAAACCCTGTCTCACAAACAGCTGATAGCTTCATTCACAAATTAAAGTATCTTAGAATCATTAATATAAAGAGATACCACCCACCACTAAATCAAACCATTGGTGCACATAAACATAAATTGACACATTGAGCAAACTCTCCACATGATTTCTGAAATCACCTTGCCCAACGTGCCTATGGATATGAAAGCTGATCAAGGCTTCTTACACTTGTTCAAATGTT
>CM025142.1:16513480-16548221 GCA_013467495.1 Gossypium gossypioides
AAACATCACAAAACACAATTATTCATCAATGGCATAACTCAAAATATTCATCAAAATAAAAAAATTCTAGCATGGGTCAGATAATACTCGAAGCAACGATCTCAAAAACATAAAAATTATCAAAAACAGAGCTAGAACTCACCTTGAATCAAGCTCAATTATGGTCGAATGCCCTAGCTTTGTTTCTTTCTTTTCTTTTTAGTGGTATTCGGTCAACAATAATAAAAGATGAACATGGCTTTATTCTTTTATGTTTTATTATATTATAACTTAAAGTTTATTTTACATATATGACCTTAATAAAATAAAATAAAAACTATATATAATATATGGCTAATACCATCCAACCAACATGCAAATGGGTTGTTTGCAACCTAAAGGCTTCCATTTAAAAAGAAAATAGCAATTAGGCCTTTTTTAAAAAAAATATCAAATTTTCATTTTACGCGATTAAGCCCTTTTCATCGAATCAGCATTCAAACGATAAAATTTTTAAACGAAATTTATCACACAAGAAAATTCACACATTCTAAACACAGAAAATAATATTTGAATATTTTTCTGACTCAGATTCATGGTCCCGAAACCACCGTTCCAGTTAGGGTCTAAATCGGGCTGTCACAACCAATTTCGGAACATGTAGATGGCTACCCAAAAATAAGCTTTGGGGTATTTAACTGAAGGTCCCTGCAGTTGGAAATACATCAAAAGTCAGCACACAAGTTTACCCTTTGAAACCATCCACCTTATGACTATTAATAACAAAGTTTTGAATTCAAAATGAAGCAACCAAGTCATCCCCTTTTCCACAATTTGTGGCCAGCCAAGCATGACAGAAGAAGGAGGAATTTTGAATTCTATTTTTGGGAAACTTCACCCTTACCTTCACCTATAAATACCACACACCTTTCACCTTTCAAATTATCCCTTAATTCATTCATTCACTAGCATTCTCTCATTTCCTCTCTTGTCCCCTTTTCCCTGCGCCTAGCCTTCCCATTTCCCTTTCCACTCTTTAGCCAACAAAAGCTTTGTCAAGGCATTTCTTTGGCCAGCCACCTTAGGAAACCCTTAGCAAAAGGAGCACCGAGTAGAATGAAGGAACACATCAGTCAGAAAAGATCCGAAAGGCTACTGAACTAAATTAGTGTTTACTCTTTCCTTCTTGTTATTTAATTTTATTATGTTTGTTATGTGTTTATTGTTCTTGACATCAACAATGTTAGTTTAATTCCATTTTTTGGGATGATTATGTTAATTCAATAATATTCATTGATTCATGTTTAACATGTTTGTGCCTTAGTCGATCATGTTTTCAATTAAAATCAAGATGTATTTCATTCATACGTGATTGGACGCATTCAGATTAGCTGAGCGATCCTAACCAGACAAAGGCTAGTAGACACATAATTGAAAAGTGCAATGCTCAATGTAGATCATTAAACTTGACTAAATTAGAGGTTCATAATATCTTTAGTTAGCTCTATTATCTTGCATAGTTTTTAGGTTTATGCGATTAAACTATTGCAAACGTAAATGTCCCTATAACCTTACATAAATACTAAGAAACAGTTTAATATGATTAGTAAAATGTATATTTCACTAAGTAAAAAATTCTGAGAGGACTTAATTTGGTTTCCAAACTCATGAAATATTGAGTTGCCATGGAATGTTTTCCGAACATTGTTAAGTATGATGAAAATGAATTGAGTTGATTAATATAATTATCCTAGCCTATTTTATATTGATTGTTTTTGTTGCTAAAGCCATTCATTCATACATTTAGATAATTTTCATTTAGATTTAATTGCATAGGGATCATCTTGCATTTAGATAAGTTAATTTAATCATCCATTCAAATTATTGTGTTTTTATACCAAATTGTTAACTTATAATTTTACAAATAATTGATTAACATACATAGTCCCTGTGGAGATGATAACTCATTTTACTTACTTATTACTTAAACGGCTATATACAATTACACAAATACCATTACAACTATCAATGGTGCCTTTTTCACCATCTTCTAATATGATCTTATGCTATCACAAAGATGGGCTAATATCGTGGATATCAACTATCGTCCAACTGATTTCCTTCTTGAATTTCTTCAAGACATTAATAAACTTTTCTTTTTGACTCTCGATTAATTCAGTTGAAATTATCACAGGTAAAATATAAGAGTTACCCAAATAATCATATTTTAAGTGAGAGGAAAGTACCTTTAACTCCATCTTGGGTGGTTCTTCAGTTTAAAACTTCAATTGCGTATACTCACGAGGTTCCAAATCCAATGATTCAAAACAAGATTGTGATGTGAATCCCTTCATTTTGGCTTCTAATACAGCCAGATTTCCATCATCTTCATCGTCACTTAGCATATCTGGTGCTAAAAGTTGTTCAAACGAGTCATCCCTAGGAAATAACGATTCCATCTTATCCACAGTAAAACATTCTTCTCCTGCATTAGGGAATCTCATAGCTTTGAAAACATTAAAGGTTACCTGATCGTCTTGGACTCGCATGGTAAGTTATCTTTTCTAAACATCTATCGGTGTTCTTCCAATTGACGAGAAAAGTATTCCCAAGATGATAAGAACTTATTTATTTTCTTCAAAATATAAAATAAGAAAGTCAATAGGAAACATAAATTTATCAACATGTACCGAAATGTCTTTAATTTTCCTTCAGGACGTGCTATCTATATGTTTGCTAATTGAAGTGTCACTGTTGTCAATCTGACTTCACCAATTCCTAATTGTCTAAACAGAGACATGGGCTTCAAATTTGTATTTTCTCCCAAATCGCATAAAGCCATACCACAATACGAATCACCAATGTTACATGATATGGTAAAACTTCCAGGATCTTTCATATTTAGTGGTAACTTATTTTGCAGGAATGCATTGCATTCCTTTGTCAAGGCCACTGTCTCAAGATCTCCCAACCTTCCTTCCTTAAAAAGATATCTTTCATAAACTTCACATAAATTGGCATTTGTTTCACAGCTTCTACCAACAGAATGTTGACATGTAACTGTTTAAGCACATCTAATAATTTCTTAATTTGTACCTCTTGTTTTTACTTCTGGAATCTTTACGGGTAAGGAGGTGGTGGAACTTTAACCTTAACAAAATAGCTTTTCAGAGGTAGTGTTGTTTCTGCATTCACCATGGGTGTTGATCCTTTAGGACTACTTGGAAACACAAAAATATATAAGCTTTTTTAGCACCTTTTGAGCTCTAATTCATGCAGTTCCGTAGTAATTTCTGTAAAAATTCATACTTTAATTATAAAATAATTAATTTGCACTAAAATTCTTAACATATTGAATTTTAATTATTTTTATAGTAAATTTACGCAAATTTTATTTATTTTCGACAGTTTTGCACAAAGGGTGAAAATCGGCTCAACAATCACCTCGAATGGCTTGAACCGTTAGGGCAATTCTTGCATCAAGTGAATCAAGAGCATGGCTAATTAATTTTCTAGCCATGGATGGTCAAAAAATATTTATTGAACAAAATTTATATTTATTTTTGATCCAACATTAATTGGGTTACAAATTAATTATAAGTCTGGAGAAGAGAAAGTGACCCAATTGTGCTAAGTGAAGAGGACTGATCCAGCAAGGATTGAACAGCACAAAACCATCCATATAGCTAACCTAATCAGATTATTTAGCTGATTTTATTAATTTCAAAACATCCCTTAAAGTTTCCCTTAATTCCGTTCAAACCCCTCCTCTTTCTATGCCTTCTACTTTTAGCCCCAAGCTAAAAATAGCAAGTTTGAAACAATCAACCCTCGCTCAAAGCATGTCCGGCCAAGGGAGAGGGAATGGATGACATTTATTTGCTATTTTTAGCAGTCATTCCCACCTATAAATACCCCTCTTCCCTTTCTCATTTCACACACATCTTTTCATTTCTTTCATCCATTTCCTTCATTTTTTTTCCATTTCCTTTGTTCCCTTCCCTTATCGATTTTCTCTCTTGAAAGAGAGCTTGCATTCCCCTTGGAGTAGCAACATTCAAGTGTTCGTAAAGACCTTGAATCAACAGAACGAGCAGAGAAGAAGATGAGCGCACTAGTCTGGCTTCGGGGAAGCACCGAGATTTGTTTCTTAGTTCCCTTCTCTTTAAATTTTCTCGTTTATGTTGTGATTATGAACATGAATATTTGTTCTGTTGCTATTCTTGATTTAATTAAAATGGAATAAATTTAATTTGTGTTAGATTAATTGCATTTTGTTCGCTTAAATTACTAAAATCATGTTTGTGTTGTTATTAGGCCTTGGTAGATTGTTTAATTAAATAAAACCATGCTTTGGTTATACTTGCATTACAATTGTAAGGTAACAAATGAATTAATTATTAATTGTATTGAATTTGTAATTATTTGACAAAATATTTAATTGGTGCATGTTTAATCTTCAAAGGTAGCTGAAGGTTAAATTAGCGACAGTATTAAACGATACATTAGCCTTGCATAACTTGCAAGATTATTATGATTAAATTGTTTTAATGTAAGAATATGTTGTTACTTCACTTAACCTTATACTTGCTTATGAAAATTGATTAATTTTTTGAATTGACATTGGAATATGTTCAAGAGATTAATTGGTTTAGTAAGTATGTATGTGTATTAGTTAACAAAATATCAAGTTGGCGTGAAAATATTCATAATAACCTGAACATGGGTTTAGTAATTCTAAGTTAAGGTATGTAATTGATCTAACACATTTATGTCATATTGATTAAACTCATTTTTAGAAATCACGCATTGGAATTTTTACTTTTTAGTTTTCTTATTTTAATTACTTAGTTAATTTTTAGTTTTTAAACCACTTCTTCAAATCAACATATTTTTCCTTCACCAAATTGTTTAAAATTGCATTTCATAAATATTTTTCTTTCACAGTCCCTATGGGTACGATAACTTGACATTTACTTGTCACTTTATTACTTGTTAACAATTGTGTACACTTGCACATTTCCGTCGTTTCAAGTTTTTGGCGCCATTGTGGGGGACTATTTTAAAAGACATTATTTGTGAAATTATTAATTTTGCATTTTGGTCTATTTTTTTCTGTTAAATTTTAATTCCAATAAATTTTTTTGTGTTTGTTTCAGGTGTTTATGAGTATTGATCAAATTACTGACTTACTCCCTGTAGACCTTGAAATTGAAAGGATTTTTAAACAAATGAGAAGAAAAGCGAACCAAAGAAGGACCAAAGAGATGAATTTCAAAAATCAAAACCTAAATCAAGGAGGAGCATTCGCTTATAATACTCACAATCCGGTCATTGTTGCCGATGATAGAAATTGCGCCATTTGATAATATGTCATTCCTCTCTTTAATGAGTTCAATTCGGGTATTGTAAGACCCAAAATTGAGGCACCACAATTTGAACTAAATCCAGTCATGTTCTAAATGTTGCAAAATATGGGTCAATTTAGTGGGATGCCTACTGAAGATCCACATCATCTTTGGATATTCATGGGGGTGAGTGACTCATTCAAACTAGTTGGGGTGACTGAGGATGCCTTAAGACTAAGATTATTTTCGTACTACTTAAGAGATAGAGCATGAGCGTAGTTGAACTCCCTACCATAATGTTCCATAACTACATGGCAAGATTTTTTGAACATTTCTTAATGGAATACTTTCCTCCATATTTGACCGCCAAGATCTGAAATGAAACCACTTCATTTTAGCAACTTGATAAAGAATCTTTATATGAGGCATGGGAGCAGTTCAAGGAGTTATTACGAAAGTGTCCTCATCATGGCATTCCTTACTTCATTCAAATAGAAACTTTCTATATTGGTATCAATATTGATACTAGAATGATGATGGATGCTTCGACAAATGGAGCCCTTCTTTCTAAGTCTTATAATGATGCTTACGAGATTATTGAAAGAATTGCCAACAATAACTATCAGTCGCCAACCAATCGAGGAACCTCAAAATGACAAATTGCAGGAGTACATAAAGTGGATACACTTGCTTTTTTGGTAGCCTAGGTATCCTCTATGTCTTCTATGCTTAAGAACATAATTGTTAATGGTTTCAATGGTCATTTGATAGGTCAGCAGCTGAACCAGTTCGAGAATATTTCTTATGAATACAGTGGAGATGGCCATTTTTTTGAAAATTGTCCATCGAATCAATAATCAAAATATTACATGAGAAATCAAAATTGGAATGGTCCGCAATCAAATTCTTACATCTCTTCATGGTAGAATCATCCAATTTTTCCATAGAGTAATCAATGGACGGAGCATAGTGACTTTTCTATGCCATCTCGACCAAATTATCCACTAGAATATTCTCAACAAGTGCAACAACCCCTACCAACTAAATCTTCAAGTAGTCTTGAGCATTTGCTGAAGGCGTACGTAGCGAAGAATAATGAACTAATCCAAAGCCAATCAACAACCTTAAAGAATTTAGGAAAGCAAGTGGGACAACTAGCCAATAAGCTCAGATGCAAATCCCAAGGTATTTGGCCGAGCGACACAGAAAATCTGAGAACTTCGGGCAATGAAATATGCAAAGTGGTCACTTTGCCAAGTGGAAAGACATTGGAGCCCAAGGTGGTTGAGTTTCAAGATGAGCCTATTGTAGCTTAAGACAAAAAGGAAGTTCAACCGAGTGTTGAAACTACTGTTTCACAGAAGTCAGATTCGGTGATCCTTGATGAGGTAAACTCTAAACCAATCACTTCTAATTATCTAACACCCTTGTCAGATGCAGAAAAATTTCCATAGAAGAGTTGTCCGGTTAAAGATAAGATTCCACCACTGCCATATCCTCAACGGTTCCAGAAGTAGCAACAAGATGCTTAGTTGAAAGAAATTTTTTATGACGATGAGAATTTTAATGACTTCAATGCTGCTAGATCCCTAGATGTAGTTGAAGACTGCTCTGCTATTTTCAAGATGGAATCCCTGACTTCTAACGAATTAGAGCTCAATTCTCTAGGTGATCTGTTAGAATGTATTCTGCTAGAGGATTCATCAAGTGATGATGAAGACGAGGAATGTTTGGCTTTGTTAGCAGCTAAAACGAAGGGATTCACTCAAGAAGTTCCACTAGAATTATTAGAGTTATTATCTCGGGAGTACACACAACCAAAAGCGTTGATTGAAGAGCCAGTTGAATTGAAACTGAAGATTTTGCCTCCTCATTTAAAATATGATTATTTTGGTCTATCTTCGACTTTACCTATCATGATTTCAGTTAAGTTCAGCAAGAATCAAGAAGAAGAGTCACTTGTGGTTTTGGAAAAGCACAAGAAGGGTACCAGATGGATTGTTACAGATATTCGAGTCATAAGTTGGAGGATTTGCATGGATTACAAGAAGTTAAACAAGGCCACCACAAAATATCATTTCCAATTTTTTTCCCAAAACAAATGTTGGACAAATTTTCTTGGCAAGGGTATGATTACTTCCTAAATGAGTACGGTTGGTATGATAGATGGCCCTTTGACACTGTCTAGGTCAGTGATGATTTTGAATAAAATGGATGGAGTTTTGTTCACTTTCTCTATCTTTATTTTATATTTTTAGTTTTTTTCATTTAAATAAAATGACAGACTTAGATAAATTTTCTTTGGGTCATTACATTTACTAAAATTCTGTCTAGGAGTTTGGGACTTAAGCGGGACCATTTGTGACCCTTCCAGTCTTTCTTGGGAGTTAATTTAATTATAGGAGCTTAGGATCCAGAAAGGAGATGCCATTGGGCTTAAGACATTACTATGAAGGGAAATATTCAACCCTTTTTCTCACAAACTTGTAGCCCTTACCTTACTCCACCGCCACTGCCAAGTAGCCCTATAATGCACCTCCCTTAACCCCTTAATGTTGTAGCCCTTAACTCCTTAAATCACCACCTCGAACACCTTATTTCAAAGCCATAAACTATCACACCTCAACTATCCTTGAAACTGCCACCCCTCCAACTCTAGGCCTTACCATTGACTACTCACCTACCTGCCCAAAATAGAAACCACCCTTAACATAATTTCTAACTTTGACACAAAGAGTCCCTTCCTCTAGCACCATTCCACGAAGTGAATAGTCTGCTATAAAGGCTATTATGCAACATAAGCAGTGGCAGCAACAATCTTATTGGAGATACTAAAAAATATAGGATGACTGAATGCTTTTAAGAAAATCTTTCACAACACGTTTGTTTTTGTGCCTAAATTTCCAGACTTTATATTCGATCCATGGCATCTAATTTTGAATAAGGAATGAGGTGATTCAAGCAAAAACAATGATGGTGAAGTAAAAGATAGGTCGAATTCTGAGGGGTCTGCAAATAAATAAAAAGGAGGGATCTTGTCTTTACTTTTATTTTATTTTATTTCTTAGGGTATTTTAAGTTTTTAGGTTTATATTCTTTAGGATATTTTTATTTCTCGCATAATAAAATAAAACGTGGAAATCATCAATAAAATTGAAAAAATGGCAAAATAAGAAGTGTGGAAATAGATCTGTACATGTGTAAGATTGGATTTGCTTGGGAAAAGCTTGGTATTTAATTAGTCAAACTTGACTCACCTCCTTTTCCTTAGGTCTTACTTGGTTTACAGTATCTATTTACTTCTATATTTTCATTCTCTCTATTATTTTTAAGAATGTCGACATTATTCATCTTAAGTAGGGGGACCAAAAATTGAAATTGCTTTTTCTTTTTTAGAATACATTTTTCTTATAATTCTAATTAAGTTATATGTTGTTCAAAATTTTGAATTTTTATTAATTATGATAAACTTTAGTATAAATAAAGTTCTATTATCTCAATAATTGCTATGATAGCTGAACTATGACATAAATGTACTCTTAATAAAGTTTGTAAGTCATACCATAAAATTTTTAATTCCTTAGGAGAGCTAGCCATGTATGAATGTTTAAGTCTCTAGAATTGACTTAGTAATTTCTTGAGGTAAAATTTTAGGCAGCATGGAATTTTAAAAATGACTTAGGCAAACTTTTGTTTGGATCGGTTGAGCTTTTCAAGCCAACCTCAACGAATATTTATCCCTTGAAACCCAACTTTGAGACTAGATGGCCTGGTTTTATTTGAACCGTCACAATATTAAGCCATCACTTCTCTCATAATTTTCTCTAAAGTGTCTTAAACACTAGACTCAGTCTATCCAGAATATTCTTTAAAAATAAGTTTGGGGGAGTTGAAAAAGTATCAAATGTTCAAAAAATTTGTAGTAGATATAGTAATATGATCGAAAAGAAGAAGAAGAAGAAGAAGTAAAAAAAGAAAGAAAAGAAAGAAATAACATATGTACTCAAAAGAAATAGATGTACAAAGAGCATGTGTGAAATCAAATGCAAAATGAGTTGGTGAATTTGAAGGTATTTATTCTGAAGGTTTGATGCAAGCTGAGTCTAGGGTTTTTAGCTTCAATTTATCTATCTTTTACCTACCCCTAGCCTAGCCATGTTATAACCTATTTAAAAGACCTATTGATTCAGATTTCTATGCTGCCTACATTAGTGGAGAGAAATTGCTAAGTTCAACATATGAAGGCATAAATTAAACTTAGTGATTGTAGTTTAGTCTTAAATAAGGGAATAAAAATTAATTGTTAAGAATTTAGCATATCTTTATTGAGAAAACATTTAGTCTATTCTTGCTATCATGATAATAATAGAGAATAATTTGAACAATATGCCTCCTTGAGATGCATAATTTCAAAATTCTTCTTCTTGAGCATGATTACACTAAACTCATAATTAAGGGAGGAATGTTTTCTGAAGAAATTTTTCAAAGGTTATCTAAAGTAACTCCTTTTACAATTTGTGCATTACTCGGGATGAGTAATGAATTAATTTTGGGGGATGTGGAAACACAAAAATATATAGACTTTTTCAGCACCTTTTGAGCTCTAATTCATGCAGTTTCGTAGTAATTTCTGTCAAACTTCATACTTTAATTATAAAATAATTAATTTTCACTAAAATTCTTAACGTATTGAATTTTAATTATTTTTATAATAAGTTTATGCAAATTAGATTTATTTTCAACATTTTTTCACAAAGGGTGAAAATCAGCTCGATAGTCACCTCGAGAGGCTAGAACCGTTGGGGCCATTCTTGCATCAAGTGAATCAAGAGCATGACTAATTAATTTTCCAGCCATGGACTGTCCAAAAATATTTATTGGACAAACTTTATATTTAATTTTGATCCAATATTAATTGGGTTAAAAATTAATTATAAGCCTGATGAAGAGAAAGTGACCCAACTGTGCTAAGTGAAGAGGACTGATCCAACAAGGATTGGGCAGCCCAAAACTGTCCATATAGCTAACTCAATCAGCTTAATTTTATTAATTGTAAAACAACCCTTGAAATTTCCCTTAATTCTGTTCAAACCCCTCATCTTTCCATGCATTCTTTTTAGCCCAAGCTAAAAATAGCAAGTTTGAAACAATCAACCTATGCTCAAAGCATGGCTGGCCAAGGGAGAAGCAGTGGTTGATATTTATTTGCTACATTTAGAACCCATTCTCACCTATAAATACCCCTCTTCCCTTCCTAATTTCACACAACTAATTTCACACACATCTCTTCATTTCTCTCTTCCATTTCCTTTATTTTTTTCCCATTTCCTTTGTCCCATTCCCTTGTCGATTTCCACTCTTGAAAGAGAGCTTGCATCCCCCTTAGAGTAGCAACATTCAAGTGTTGGTGAAGCCCTTGAATCGACTGAACGAGCGGAGAATAAGAGGAGCACACTAGTTTGGCTTCGAAGAAACACTGAGATTTGTTTCCTAGTTCATTTCTCTTTAATTTTTCTCGTTTATGTTGTGATTATGAACATGAATATTTGTTGTGTTTATATTCTTAATTTAATTAAAATGGCTTGAATTTAATTTGTGTTAGATTGATTGCATTCTATTCGTTTAAATTATTAAAATCATGTTTGTGTTGTTATTAGGCCTTGGTAGATTGTTTAATTAAATAAAACCATGCTTAGGTTATACTTGCATTATAATTGTAAGGTAACGAATGAATTAATTATTAATCGTATTGAAATTGTAATTAGTTGACATAGTATTTAATTGGTGCAAGTTTAATCTTCTAAGGTAGCTGAAGGTTAAATTAGCGACGGTATTAAATGGTACATTAGCCTTGCATAACTTGCACGATTATTGTGATTAAATTGTTTCAATGTAAGGATATGTTGTTACTTCACTTAATCGTTTACTTGCTTATGAAAATTGAATAATTGTTTGAAATGACATTGGAATATGTTCAAGAGATTAGTTGGTTTAGTAAGTATGTATGTGTATTAGTTAACAAAATACCAAGTTGCCGTGAAAATATTTGTAACAACATGAACATGAGTTTAGTAATTCTATGTTAAGAAATGTAATTGATCTAACACATTTATGTCATATTGATTAAACTTGTTTTTAAAAATCGTGTATTGAAATTTTTACTTTTTATTTTTATTAGTTTAATTACTTAATTAATTTTTAGTTTTTAAATCACTTCTTCAAGTCAACATATTTTTCCTTCACCAAATTGTTTAAAATTGCATTTCATAAATATTTTTCTTTCACAGTCCTTTTGGGTATGATAAATCGACATTTACTTGTCACTTTATTACTTGTTAACGATTGTGTATACTTGCACATTTCCATCGTTCCACTTCTCTGATGTAGTTTTGCTTCAATAGGGGTTATGGGGTAGGATTCTGCACTGTGGGAGTTTCAACTTCTGGTTGAACTTCCTTCTGATTGTGGACAATAATAGGCTCATTTTTATCTTACAAAAATTTTGTTTCCAAAATATTTTTGCTCCTCAAAGTGACAGTTTTACACCGCTTTTTGCATGTACTTCTTGGATTCTCCATATCATTAGGCAAAGCAGCTTGGGGTCTACGTCTTAGCTCGTTGGCTAGCTATCCCATTTGGTTCTCTAGATTCCTTAGCGATTCATCGTTCTTTGCCATATATGCTTTCAATAAGCTCTCCAGACTACTTGAAGACTTGGCTGGCTGAGGTTTCTGCATTTGTTGAGAAAAACCTGGAAAATGATTTGATTGTAAAGGCATATAGGAATAACCTGGACCAGTCCTTTTATTACTCTTGGAGAAATTTTGATGATTTTTCCATAAAGGGTTGTAATAATTTGATTGTGGACCTGGACCATTCTTATTTTGATGTTGGTTTCCCACATAGTTAATAGATTCTAGGTTTGATGGACAATTCTCAAACATATGACCATCTTTATAGTACACATGTAACACTCCCTACCCGACCTGATTGTAGAATCTGAGTAGAGAATGCCAAAATTGAACACATACAAATTTAACAAATAATGGTCAACTTTTATAAAATAAAAATTAAGGACTGGGTATGAACTCTAATAATAAAACAAAACAATCTAACCAATGATATGCGTGGAAAATGTTTTTTTAAAACAACACATGGTGGAAGCCTTATACGATTTATAGGTTTAAAAAAAATATTTAACATAAGACACATTATTTCCATACAATAGTTTCAATGTACATCATTGGTGGTTTAAACAACATTTAAAATCATTTGTAGTATATGTTAAAAAAGGCTATCTTATAGAACCATATATATTAGACTAAATACAAGCATCAGAAGTTTGTTAAGATTCTCATAAAATGTTATCTAGACAAAAGTAGTAAATCTTTAAACAAGTCGATTTCAAAATATAATTACACTCCGCCCCCAGAAGGTCATGCATGATACAAAACAAAGAAGATGGGTCACAATTGACAATTCTCTGGCGTAGTCCCTTCAACAAAATTTCTTCCTTCAATTAGCACGCTTGAGAAGGAAAAGGTAAGAGAGTAAGTTTATACAAACTTAGTAAGTTCCAAATATAAAGAGAGCACATATAAGCCATTCACATTAGTACTCCAAATAGTTCCAAACCTTTCAAAAGGGTCTGAACCGTATGATCATAATATGCTCAATGGCGTTCACAGAATACAAGCAGACTCGATACGCCAACTTACAAAACTCATGGGCGGTTACTATTCGCCAACTTAACACGACACATAAAACCCATCCTTATTCTGGCCTCGTACCCAAATTTTAGAATCAGAAGCATATCAGACAATCATATTTGTATACACACTCCCTCTTAACTCATCAAATCATTTTGGTTCATCCAAGTATGTTTTCTCGTGATCTTCCAATTCGATTTACAATATAGCTACTCTACCGGAGACATCACAAACATAATCCCCTTTTTCATCATTGTAGCACTAGGTTTGTGCAAGTATACACAGTTGTTATCAAGTAATAAGTAAGGATAAGAGTTATCGTCTCCACAGGGGTTGTATATGTTAATCAAATAATTGAAAAATTAAATATTACAAATTGGTGAGAAAAACACAATAATTTCAAGTGTTTGATGTAAAATTGAATAACTAGATTGAAAATTATTTAAAATGTAAAATTAACCTAATGTGATGAATAATTAAAATGTATGAGTTGGGTTTAGCAGCAAATTTGCAAGCTTTAACAACAATAACATGAATAGGCTAGAATAATTACAACATTTGACTTGGTTAATTTTCATCATGTTCACAATGTTCCCAAAAATGTTTCATGGCAACTCGATCTTTCATTAACTTTGAAACCAATATTAAGTCATTACGGAATCTTTTACTTAGAAAAGCATGCATACTACCATGATCATATGTATCTAAGAGTTTCATAGAGTTTATGTGAAGTAACAGGGAGGATCAAGTTTGAAATATTTCAGTCACACAACCCTAAAAGTTATGCAAGGCAATAGAGTTCTCTCAAGTTATTACGAGCCTTTAATTTAATTGGATCAGGATCTACATTAAGCATACACCTTCCAATTATTACATCCATTAATTGCCATCTGGTCAGGATCGATCAACTAGTTCTAATGCGTTCAATCACATTTTAATGAATGAAATACATGAATGATTTTAATTAGAAGCATGAATTATTGAGGCACAAAACATCATGAACATAAATCAAATGAACTTCATCAAATTGATGTAATCATTCTAACTAAACAAAATTAAGCTATCATTTTTAATGAAAAACCAACAAAGCAAATTGCAAACATGTTGAACAACAATAAAGATTAAGGAAGAAGAAACTCTGAAATAATGTCGGCAATCCTCCGAAAATTGATTGTTGTGGCTTCTTCCAATCCTCGTAATTGCTACTTCTCAAGATGCTCCTTAAGGTGGCCCACCAAGGGAGAATTTTCTCAAGGAATTTCTAGCTAAATGGAGGGGAAAATGGATGGTTTATGCGTGAGAGGGAAATGAAAGATGATAGAATGTGAAGTGAGTGATTAAAGGATTATTCAATAATACATGAATGGGAAGTAAGGGGTGATATTTATAGTAGAGGAATGGCTAAGGAGTTTACTAAAAATAGTTTAAATATCCCTTAGGTTTCTCCTTTGCTTGGCCGGCCATGAATTGTGGAGAGGGGAGGTTGTTGGTTGCTTGATTCATGCTTTATTTCATGCATGAATCAAGCAAGGGTTGAATGGTTTCTTGGGTGATTGTTGGGAGCTAATTTTTAATTGTTTTACAAGTGTAAGGACTTTTGAATAAATCTTTCAAAAGCTGATTTTGGGTTGCTCATATGCCTTTGCTGAATTGGGCTTCTTTCCCCCTTTCTTGGACAGTTTTATGACCATTTAATTGTCAGACTTGCTCTTCAATTAAATCAACTTTAACTGGATCAAAGTGACTTTCTCTTGACCCAATTTGCTTGCCTTTTCCTTCCAACTAAGGTGAAATAGAGCTCGTGTCCATGTATAGTTAAAATAAGCTTCTCAACTTATTAACTCCACAGTCCCATTGCAACAATTAAATTAACTAAATTATTATGTCACATGAAATAATTAAATTATGCACAAATTGAATACATAAAAGCATAAAATTGCATACTTTACTAAATCATGCCCATTATCTCAATGTAAACAAAAGTCACCCAATTAACTATCAAATACTTGGGATTAACATAAATTTTAAGTAAAAAGGTTCTATAAACAAGTATAAAAAATCTATATAATTTAGAGTTTACAATCATCACATCTCATATATCACATATTGGTGGTACTGGTTTGAACATGATGGATGGTGTTTACTTTATAACACAGATGAACTAAATTCACATTGTTGACGCTGGATCACCATTACTGAGAAAGACACCATTCATACGTTTCTAAGAGATTACTTATCTTACACAATATTTATATACAACAATGGAATTTACAACACATGGAAGTAAGAAAGAACTCACCAAAAACTCTAATACAGTGATTAGAGTTGGGACTTTCGTTTTTCTAAAAAGCCAGCAGGTCATTTGCCCTTGTCATTGGGACCTTCGTTAGTTTCTTTAGCTAAAAGAAAGATAAACATTTCTATCAGATCATTAAATTATCGAAACTTAACATGCATTGCAAGATTCAGTATCAAATAACCCAGAATTAGGAAGTTTCCTTCCTCACGAACACCTCTATGGTCTAAGCATGCAACACTATAAACACGTGAATTTCTTCTATAATAAACTAAGGGTTTACCATTAAGCTGGTACAATTATAGGTTTTAACTAAACTCTGTGAACCCTCTCGAAGAACCTTTCTATGCTAAGGCTTTTCAGAAACTTACAAACTAATTCAGGGATGAAGAAAATGTAAACGTAATTCCTGATGGCCAGCAGTATCCTTATATACTTATATAACGGAGATAAGGTTTAGTGGGAAAATCAGGTTATTCCACTGACACCTTTTATTCCCATGATTAAATTTACTTAACAAGTTTTAAGTCTAATCATCTACAGTATTTTAGTTCAGTTCTAACTAGGCCTTAACTAAACCTTATCATGAATAAGTAAGTCATCATAATGTGTAGTAAATATAGAAATAAATCTATTAAAATTGCAAATTGACAAGTTCGCCCAAAACATCTGAGGTGGGTGGATACTTAACAGAAGAGTTTGTCAAACCCTAGAGTTTGGCGATACATAGAGTTCACCAGATTTGTAATACACCGAATGGCGGATCCTATAGAGTATACTACGTAGCCAAAAAAATACTTTACTTAATCAATTCTACCAATGACTTATCCAGCTTATACACCAAATAGTAACTTGATATTGAGTCTCCACCAGGCGAGCTATTATAACACACATGAGATGTTCTCAAACTGACTTGGTTGATGACCTGTCATGTTAGCATTGCAACAATTTCTTAAGCATGGAAGTCATAATGATACTTGAGCAACTAATGATGTAAGAGCATCGACTTCATGAACTCCTACCACTCTTCTTATGGGTACTCGATTGGTCGACCACTAATAATTATTGCTTGAAATTCTTTCAAGAATCTCATATGCTTCATTGTATGACTTTGAAAGAAAGGCTCTATTAGCTGAAACGTATACCACCATTCTTGTGTGAGCATTGATACCATTGTAAAAAGTCTCCAATTGGATGCAGTGAGAAATTCCATGATGAGGGAATTTTCATAATAATTCCATGAATCGTTCCCATGCCTCATATAACGATTCATCTTCATGCTATTGAAACGTAGTAATTTCATTTCTGAGCTTAGAATTCTTACTTGGTGGAAAATACTTCATCAGAAAGCGTTCCACCTACTCTTGCCATGTGGATACAGAATTGGGCGGTAAGGAATTCAACCATGCTCGTGCTCAATCTCGCAACGAATATGGGAATAACTTCAATATTAAAGCATTTTTAGATACTCCAACTAGCTTGAAAAAAATTTACTTACTTCCATAAATAAGAGAAGGTGCAGATGTGGATCTTTAGTAGGCATCCCACTAAATTGTCCCACTGTTTGCAACATCTAGAACATCACCGACTTTAATTCAAATTGAGGGGCCTCAATTTTGTGTTTTATAATCCTTGGATTGAGCTCACTAAATAAGGGCACATCGTACTGTCGAATAGCTCGATCTCTGTCATCAGCAGCAAGGATTGGATTCTAAGTATTACTAGTTGTGTCTTCTCTTGGGTCTTGATTCATTTCTTCAACTGTATTTGGGCTAAACGTTCCCTTCTTTTTCTAAAAGTACGTACAATTTTTGGGTCAATTAGCAATAGATCGATAATTTGGTCTATGTTCATAAACCGTGAAAAATCACAAAATAATAAAAATAATAATGAAAAAAATAAAAATAAACCAAATTGCAAAACAATTTATCTTCACAAATAATGACAAAATATAGTCCTCGAAAACGATGCAAAAACTTGTATCAAAGTTACATGCAAGTGTACACGGTCGTTACAAGTAATAAGTAGTAAGTAGAGTTATCGTCTCCACAGGGACTGAATGTGCAGATAATTTGCAAAGTTAACTAGAAAACAATTTGGAAAGTAACAAGTAAAGATAATGTTTATGAGAGATTGAAATAAAAATGTGAATATAATAATACATAATGCAGAAGAAAAATTGAACACAAGATTTTGCAACCATAACATGAATAGACTAGAATAAATATTTCACTATAATAAGGTTTTATTGACAATTATATTAAGAAAATTACGAAAGATCGTGGCAATGTGAAAATTCATTAAACTTAATTCTTCCTAACGCATAGGCTTCTCTCAAAGTCCTATTATGCCTTTCAATTACCTCGCATATGTCTATGTCAAAGTAACCTTGAGATCACCCTTTCAGGCATCATATGCAGTTTATGCATTCAACCTTGAGATCACCCTTTCACCCTTGAGATCACCCTTTCGATATCGACATGATATGCACTATCTAGCTCTTTTGTTTATTAACTATTGCCTCTTCACAAATTAAATAGCTCATTCGTTAACCTAAAAAATGTTGGCCTTACACTCATAAGTATTAATAGTAATTAAAGCTAAATGAATGAAACAATCGTTTGCACAGAACATTCATAACATAAAAAACTATCAACTCAAAGAAAAGATTCATACTCACTTTAACTAAACAAAATTAAGTCATGATTATTGAATTAAAAACATACAAATGAGATGCAAAGATTTTTGTCAGCATAAATAGAAACAATTAACAATAAAGAGAAACGAAAGAAGGAAAGCCGAGGAGGGTTATCCACGGCCACTGCACAATAAGCAGATAAAACGCTGAATGCAGGGGGTTATCTGTGATTGCTTCTTGCAGCTTCTCATGGTGGCTCTCCTCCTCTTCTTCATGTCAAATTTACCTTAATGCTCTCAAGTTCATACCTCCTAGTTGCTCTCCCTCTTGGAAAAGGTTTTTCCCTATTTTGTGGCATGCAAACTCTTAGCAAGCCATAAGTAAAACAACTGACACTTTTAAGGTTTTTTCTTTGAAATCTGATGCCTCTGTAGATGAATGAAGGTACCTATTTATAACCATTGAAGTCCCAATGTCCCATGCTATTTTTAGCAAAGGAATCCTTGATTCTCCCTCATTTGATTGTCATCCTTTGATATGTGGAAAGTGGGTGACGATAATGGCTATTTTAAGGGGTGGTTGCCATGCTTGATAGGTGGAAGGTGGGCGGTCGATTGACTAATATTATTAGGAGAGGTTGTTGTCGTCCCTTGATTGGTGGAAAAGTGGGTGGTTGACTGTTATTTTTAGCAGAGGTGAAGTTGTCGTCCTCTTAATTCCCTACTTGATTCAAGGAGCATGCTGGTGGAGGATGAGTTTTTGCAGATGGTTGGACTTCCCAATGGACATTTCTGGGCCTCAATGTGGTTGTGTTTGGGTTGAGGTTGTTGGAAAAAATCCTTGTTTGAAAATGGTTTTCTTGCACAACGAAAAATTAAAATTTTGAAAACTGACCAGGTTTGAGATATTTATAGCAATAAACCCTAAATGAATTCATACTTGTGTTTTTGGCTTAACAAAAAACGTTCATTGTTCCATCTTTCAACAAAATGATCTTCTCTACTATTCCTGTACCACGAATTGCTTCAAGTGTGGGCTCGAATAAATTAAATCAAAATACAAAACTAGAAAAAGTTTTCTCACTTTTATTTGGTACGAGTAGAATTGTTATTCTAGAAAAATATATTTGATAGTTGAGAATAAATTCTCTCTATTTTTCGGTAGAGTAACAATCTCTTTAAGTTGTGTTAATATCTTTACCGGTACCATCTATTTATATGAAGAAAAGGTAGAACCCTTATTGAGTTGTAGTGGTTTATTTCAAATAGAAAAACAGCTTCCTAATTAGAATAAGAGTGGGGTGGATGTCACACCCTAGTAATCCTTCTAGGGTTGTCACCCCCTTCATGTTAGATGAGGGGTTTTGGGTCTCTCTCACATCGGGTCTAATTACGAGTACTTCTTAGGCCTTTTGACCCTGTACTCTGTAATATGATCCAAATCGATTCGATTATTCTATTTCCCAAAATAAAATTTAATATTCTATATTAAATAATTTTCTCATCCTTATTTTACCCCTAGTAAAATTTTGACGATTTAAACACCGGTAAATTTTTTGACGATTTTACCCCTTATAAAATTTCGAGAAAATATGTTCAATATTTTATAACTCAACATGTTCACTAGACTCAACATAAACTCATTCTTCAGACCATTTTTAAGTAATCCATATAGAATTGCGAATGGATCATTTCCATTTCCATTTTTGGAAACCTTCATCCATTTCCAAATGATTCCATTTTTCCATTTTGGAAAAAAACCATAACCATTCCTGAATTTTTCAATTTCTCTTTTCCTATTCATTCTGTTCATTTCTAATTTCATCAAGCTAGTGGAGGGATCGATTGAACATATGTAATTAGGGCTTGAATGATTTATAAATAAGTTCTAACTTTTCACCTATTAATTATAAACTCGTTTAGTCATGAAGTCATTCCACTATAGTATCATGATTGAGCTCTTCCTATCGACATACCATTACAAAAGCAACTACTCAGTGCTTGTCCAATTACATAGTCATAAGTATGTTACCCTCAAAGGATATCCTTGATCTCTTTGGGATAATATTCATTCTCCCAATATGATCATATTATATCTCATGTTAACCATTACATCTTCCTTCATGAAAAGTCAATTACTGTCGAATAGTAATTAAGTCATTCATCATAAATACGAAATGCCTATGGTCATGTTTACTTTTCATCAACCATGTAATGACAATAAGAGGATATCATTCACCCATATCTTGGGTCATGAATTCCACTGTTGTGAATGACGCTACGTACTAAAGAATCCGTACACCTAACACACTAGCTTTTGATTGCTTATCTATTCGAACTCATACTTCTACTTACATCAAAGTGTACGAATCACACATACATAGTCTGCCATCCACTCAAGATTCAAGTATGCCACAATATGAATGTCACAAGCGAATAAAGCCATAAATGGATTCAGGATCTATTCTACTTGGGTCCAGTCTGATGTATTGTCAGTCTAGTCAGTCACATGTATGCCTCTATATTTTGAGAGTTATCTACTTTGATGCCCAAGACAAGGCATCTCCCCAATTGAACTTAATAGATGACATATTAGTCTTTCAATCGGTTTGCTCATTTTCAATTAGACTAAGGACATGTTTAGGTTTGTCTACTATTACAAGCTGTCTCTTTGTATTATGATTTGACCACGTAATATCGCTAAGTATTAGTTTCACATTAGACAACTAGTGAGCAACATTTTCTTCCATTTTTCTTTGCATGCAAAAACCATGTGAGGATAATATACAAAGTATTAATGTAATTCATGAATAACTTTATTAACCAATTTGTTCAAAAAATTACAACTGTACTTAAATGAAAATACTACACTTAGGGCACCAGATCCAATAGAAGTTGCTTTGAAGCCCAATATGACTGGATCTGGATCCTCCAAGCTGTACATGTCTGAGCCCTAAAACAACCAAAATACTGCTATATTTTTCCCGAGCCCTTTTATTCCTCAAAAATAATAAAAAAAACTATGTATTTAGCATAATTTTAATTAAGTTAACACATTTCAATAGAAATTACAAAATATGACAAAAATAATAATAAAACTACAAAATTGTTATTATTTACTCAGAATTTGCATAAATTATACATTAAAGAATGCTAAAAGTATTTATATATTTTATAGTTTACAACAAACAACCCGTGACCACATTTACTTTTTATTTATCATGTAATGTCGATGAGATGATCTAATTTGCCCATGTATTAGGCTATGAATTCCACTATTGTGAATGATGGTACATACTATAGAAGTCGTATACCCAATGCACCAGCTTTCGATTCCTTATCTATTTGAACTCAGGTTTTTACTTACATCAAAGTATACGAGTCATGCATACATAGTCTATCATCCACTTAGGATTGAGGTATGTTACACTATGAACGTCACAAGTGAATAAATCTATAAACGGCTTTAGGATATATTCTACTTGGGTTCAATCCGATGAACTGTTAGTCCAGTCAGTCACATATATGTCTCTATCTTCTAGGAGTCATCCGCTTCAATGCCAAAGACAAAACATCTATTTCTGACATATTAGTCTTTCAATCAGTTTGCTGATTTTCGATTAGGCTAAGGATATGTTTAGGTTTGTCTACCAATATAAGTTGTATTTCCATATTACGATCCGACCATGTAATACAACTTAGTATTAGTGTAAACATTAGACATCCAATGAGCTAATATTAACCAATATGTTCGAAAAAGTTAAAAGTTTACAAACGAATATACTACACTTAGGGCACCATATCCAACAAACATATCTTAAACATTAGCAATTGATCACAAAGTATAAATCATTGCCTATCCAATTAATATTATCTTGTGCCAAGCAATTCTATTATCAATTAATATAGGAGTACACATATGACAATTAGCAAATCAATCCATTCATCATTGTAATAGAATTGAACAATTCATTCTAGTTGTCAAATGTCAAACTTTATATCATCTAAACATCTCATACCATATATGATAAACCTATATACCTTTAACATTAAGCCATCCACTTTCATGATCAATTAACATTATCTCACCATTTAGCTTTCAGATCCAAACATGAATTCAACATCTAAACACACAGGCCATTTACATTAAGTCATCCAAATAGGTTAGACATACTTAGATATTATGAATAACATCACTTGATAGTAAAGTAATTACATGCCACATATCATATTATAAGCATATAACATTCCATATTAATTACATTTTCAAACTTATCCATTTCAATTATACTATATATCACTTGATGGAACTCTAGTAAAATAGACTCGGATACATGAGTGAAATAGATTACTTGTTCAAGCTGAAATTACATCATGTTACCCATCTGAGCTAAACCTATGTTACATATTACCCAAGAATCTAGAACAATACTAGAACTCGTTAAATAACCCAAGAATATACAACAATGCTAGATCTTATTATAATATGTAAAATCTCTAATCAAGTGTGCATATACCCTATTGACATGCCAGTCATATCCTAGTCTTTTACTAAGTTCACACGGGTAACATTTATACATATATGCATTATCATACCTACAATCACATTTATTCACTGTCATACCCTGCGTTCGATCACATTTGCAATTTAGTACATATATCATTTCTTAAACATATTCACAACCATAATCCAATTCATCATGAAATCACATGTATTACATACCATACAACTTATTTTTATTCATTTACCATATGACACAACATAATTCAAGTAATTCATGTCATCTTTCTTTTTGTTCATTTTAGCCTTTTATTTCAATATCCCACATCAAAATCAATCAAAACAATTCATACTATCACCATATACTTATCAATGATCAATCAAGAAATTAACATGTATATGCAAGCATTTAAATCTATCTCAAATCATAAAAGTACAAACTGAAAATCTCGCATCACTCATCGACGAATCTCGCTTTTCCTTTTCATTTCCCTCTCAACTACTCAACATCATATTTAACTATGTAAAATCATACAACAGATAAAAAATTATCAATTCCATCCAATTCACATCCTAACTTTAAGTAAAATATATTTTACATTTTATTCAATGTAGTCCCTGAACTCGAGACAAGCATAACTCACGATTCTTAGCTTCGGATTAAAATATGATTTCACATATTCTTATTAGTGACCTTATATTTTCTATTTATAACATAATCTAACGATAAGTTTTATATTTATTCAATTTGGTCCCTAATGTAACAATGTTAACAAACAAGCTAAACTAATTTTACAATCTAGTCCTTTTCATAATTCTAAGCTTAATTTCTATTAATTTTATGTCTAATTCTTCAATTATTCAATGGAAATTTTCTAAAGCTTTAAAAATTTATCAAATTGATATATTGGCTAGCTAAATCTATAGAAGTTACAAGAAAATGACTTGATTATCATACCTAATTCATGGTCGAATGTACTCAAGAAAAGTTTGAAGCTTTTGCTAACTTTGTCTATGAAGGATGGCCTAAATGAAAGAGATGGTGAACATCTTACTATCTTTTCTATTTATAGTCTAATTAGCCTTTAATTAGTTTAGTTTAATTACACTTTAACCTTAATAATTCTTTATTAATTAAGCTAATGTAACTTAACATCATCATCCACTATATCCATTTTAAAAATGTCATAATTTCCATTTTGGTCCTTTGGTTAATTTCTATTCAAGTCCTTTAGCCTTTTGTTAATTAAAACCCAATAGCGATTGGATTTTTATAATTTAATCCCTGAGCCTTAATTAACTACTTTTTTTTGGCTAAATTACTTAATTGAATTTTAATATATTTTTATAATATCTCCTTAAATGTTTTTATTTTACATTTATGGACTCAATTTACGAAAATAGGGTTCTAAAATCGCATTTTCTAGCACCATTGATTTTAGGGTCGTTACAGCCTACATGCTTGCTTGGGTGGCAAGTAATCTTTTCCCATATGTGTAAGCCTACTGTGACCCTTTTTGTGTCACTTTAAGGCCTACATATTTATTTGAGATAATTAATTGTTTAATTAACCAATTAAATAATTTACACAAGTCCTTTTTTAATCTCGTTAAATTCAAGATGACTTCACTGTATTAAAATGTATGTTTAATTTTATTTAATTAATTTTATTCCATTCTAAATAATTAGTTAACATGAACTCTTAATTTAGCTTTACTTCAGATTCATCATTTAATCTAATTAAATAGATATCTAAAGTGAATAAATTAATCCTAGATCAATCTAATCATTAAACCAAGAAAACACATATTACTTGTAACAACCAGCTTTGGGCTGGTCTTGGATTTGGCGGGTAAATCGAAAGTAACCTGAATGGCGTAATGCTATCCACCCAATTGTTGTTCTAGCGTATAGATCAGGCGCATAGTATGTATCAAATTATTAAGCGAGGGTTGTTCTTAAAATGCATTAAGTTATAAATAAGAAGAGATTTTGGTAAGAGTGTTGAGAATCTTATAAGTAGGGGATTACTGCCAAAGGTATTGTACTCCCAGTTTATTGAGTTGTACTAGTTACGTTCCAACGTGGTAGTTGGAAATGAGCAAAGGGATGAACCAGGAATATAAAAATATTGGATTTCTATTTACAGTTGTAGATCATTAATAAAGCTATCTTTGAAAGTGCGTCACACGTGGTGGGTTCCAATAAGAGCTTGGGTTCTATATATAGATATTTAGGTTTAAAAAGAGGGAGCTTTCTTCTTCCTTCTTCAAGAAGTATTTTTGTCTAGATATAAATGAACCCCAAATATTTTCTTCTCTCTCTTGAGCTAAAGTTGTAGATTTGGATCTTTACCAGTGAATATACCACGTCGAGGTAAGATTTAAAACTCAACATACTGTGTTATGAAGAGTAAATCTATTAGACTTGGTACATCAGTAAGATAAAGGATAAAGAGGGTCATTCTTAGGGATTTCTCGTGTTAAAACTGATGAAAAAATGGGTATATGAATAAATCTTGATGAGTTTCCTTGTTCTATAATAGTAGTTGCTGTTGATTGCACGATGGAAGTCTGGATCTAGAGTTTTGAACTAATGTGGGTGAGAATCAGGTGAGTTTCTATGCTAACTCTTGTTTGTATGATAATGGAACTTGTAGATCTGTAAGAGAGTGGCTGAAAGATGATGTTGTGATCCTTGAGGCTACAATATGATATGTATGTGACCTTGTGCGTGGTTATTAAAGTACGTCTATGACCATGCTAATGTTTGTTGAGAGTGATATGCATACTTGGTATAGATCTATTAGGGTCAAGTAAGCCGGTATAAAGTATGAGTATGATTTCACATATATGTTTGGATTATGTATATGTGTCTTAGCTGTATGTTATTTGAAATTTTCTAATGAGAGTGGGTCTGGGCATAATGAGTCTGTGTCTATCTTCGTGGAGTCATCTAAAGGGGTCCGTTAGAACTAAAAATACGATATTTGTTATGAATCTCTAAACGAAAAGTCCATGGCCATGACACTATATCGAGTAAGACCATAGTTGGGATATGACATCATATGAAAAAAGAACTAAAGGAAGGTGATTACCCAAAAAGGGTTCTCTGCCTGACCCAGGATAATGAGGGGAAAACCTCACGAAATATGAGTCTAGGTGAATTCCTGTCGTGAATATGCTAGAAAAAAGAAGCTACTGTGTCTATGTATATAAAGGAAGCTTTTGTGGTTATCTATAAAAAGGAAGTCTTTGTGACTATCTATGAAAAGGAAGCCTTTGTGGCGATTTATGAAGGGAATGCCCTTGTGGCACACTCTAAAGAATGACCTTTGTGGCAACCCTCCAAAAGAAACGCCTCTGTTGCGGACCTTGAGAGAAAGCAATGGTATTCATGGCAAACTCTAAAGGAACAATAGTTTTAATAAACTCAAAAAGAAAAGCCCCTGTGGTGTATCATGTTACGCCTTCGATTAGATATTCTAATGAGCTTCCCTTATGGTGAGATTTGTATGAAATGTTATGGCGTATCTTGCATGGTTTTAGAAAAAGAATAGAGAAATTGGAATGCGCTAGAGCATGTAGGAATTTGAAGTATGGGTTAAGTAAAATTAAAAACAAACCTGACTAAGGGCTATGTCTGAACATTTGATGAAGGGCATCTATTAGTGAACAGTAAGAAGAAAAGGTAGTAGAAGAAAGATAAGGTAAGGAAAGTGAATTCAAACATTGTTTTGCAAAGAGCATTGAGTAACAAAATCATGATTGAATTGGGCATGAAAAGAAGAAGTTTTAAAAGGATGAAGCCATTGATGAAACAATGATAAGGAAAAGTGACCATGATATAGTAGATAGAGGAAAGGATTATGTTTCATTAATGGTAAACTATCCCTAGTGACAAACAACTGAAGATTTTAAGAAAAAAGAGCTGATGGTGATGGACTATCTGCCCATTTATGGAAATCAACGACTAAGGTATAAACAATTATTTCTCACTAAGTTCTCATGAACTTATATGGATTGTGTTTTCTGTTTCAGGTTGAATGTGTAGTTGTGCCTAGGGGAAACGATACCAGGACTACGTCTAAGGAGTGGTGTATCGAGTTATTATGCATACAGAGTAAGCATTGATGGCGTGATCGAGTTTGTTTGGTACATAGAAACCTATAAATCAAGATAACTACGTTAAACTAGGACATCATTTTAGTAATACTTGTAATCAAATTTCCTGTGTATTATAACTAAAATTCTTCAATGTTTATTCTTATGTATTGTATTATGAAGTCTTGTAATTAAGTAGTTCAAATTTATTACAATTTGTGTAAGTAGAGTTAAGTTACATATGTACTAGTGTGGTAATACCCAAGATTCGAATCAAGTTCAACAAATCGAGTTTGGGGTGTTACATTACTCCAATGAGTAAATTCAATGATTCATTTCTTATCATTCAATCATTTATAGTTCCATACAAGTGTTCATGTTTAACACAATCTATCAAAGGGTTATTTTGAGCTAGTGGAGGGACCGATTGGATATATATAATTAAGGCTTAAATAATTTCTAATTAAGTTGTAACTCTTCATCTATTAATCACAAGTTATTTAGTCATAGGGTCATTCCACTAAGCTACCATCACTAAATTCCCTATTATATACCATGCATAAGTCATGTACCCAACGTACCAACTTTCAGCCCAATACTGTAAAAGCTTAAGTTTTCAATGCATTAAAGTACATGAGTTATAAATACGTGATCTATCACTTAGTATTTAGATAATTTACACCATGAATGTAACAAGTGAATAAATCCATAAACGAATTTAGGATACATTTAACTTGGGTCCTATCTAATATATTATTAGTCCAGATAATCACATCTATGTTTTTATTTTTGGGAGTTAATCCTACTTTGATAGGAAAGACAAGTTAGCTCCCCAATTAGACTCATAGATGACATAATAGTCCTTATTTATTTGAATCATTTACTCAATTTGATTCTACGGACTATGGACAATTTAAATTACCTACTAATATAAGTTGTTTTTTCGTATTGTAATCTACCCATATAATGTAAATTAATTAAAACTTAGGTAATCAATGAGTCAATATTTGCTTATATATTTTTCTTTACTTGTAAAAAAAAAAACATTGAAGACAATATAAAATAAAGATAATGAACAACATTTGTTTATTTTCATAAATAATAAGTTTGGTCATTCAGTAATTTATAAAAAAATGATGAAATTATTGCACTAAGGGTATAAAAAATCCTAATAGGCTTAGCATGAGCACAATTTTGATTTTGTTGTTTGGTTGTGAAATGAAGCCAAAGAAGTGGTCAAAAGCTTTAAGGCCAAGGGGGAAGTGAAAGTAATGGAGGAGTAGTCAGGTGTTCAGTTTCTACATTCTAATTTTGATAAATTATGTTTTCACCTAAATTGAATGCTTAGGGTCTATGTTAAAATATTATTAACTAAATTGTTGATTGGGGAATTGGTTGGTTGATTTTAGATGTGGTATGCTTGTATACTAGAGTATATGTTCTTGTGGGAAATTGATTGTTTAGAATAGTTGTTTGTGTCATTGAGTATAAAGTGATGTTATTGATATTTTGTATTGAATTGGGTTATTAGAATGCGTTAATAATGGTTATGTTATTAATGATGACCCTATTAAATGATTTGGAAAGTTATCGGGTATAGTTGGCATGCCATAGGATATAGAATTCTTAAAAATATTTGTCTGTATACGAGTTTGCTCAATGCACCCAAGAGGTTTGTATTTGGCATTATGTGCACTTTTAGTGTAGAGGTATGCGCTTCGAATATTTGTTATATGTACTTGAAGTGGTTTGCACACTTATTCATTTTCAGGGTTCAGATGGATATCAACATATTCAAATACATTTACAAGTTCAGTTAATTATGCTACTTTAATGAGAAATTGATAATCTAGTTTATAATGAGAATTGGTTTGTAACATTTGAGTTAGGCGGGTAACCAGAAAGTAGCTGACTGGCGTAGTCCTATCCGCCTAATAGATGCTTTCGGCATATAGGTTGGGTTCATAGTTAACGTTAGAGTATTATGCAAAGATTGTTCTCTGAATGTGGTAAGTTATAAAGAAGAAGAGATTAGTAAGAATGATGAGGATTTTTGGGTAAATTGGGGTATCGCCAAAGGTGTTGTATGCCCAGTTTATTGGGATAGCAAGTTAGTTACGTACTAACGAGGTAGTTAGCATGAAACGAAAAAATATAAAATATTGAATTTCCATATACTAATGTAAACCAATTTTATTAAGGCAGTCTTGAAAGTTTTAGATAAGTGTCAAGTTCCAATAAGGGCTTAGGTTATTTATATAGATACTCAGGTTAGAAAAGAGGGAGTTTTTCTTCTTCCTTCCTTAAGAAGTATTGTTACCTGAATCTTAATGAACTTACAATATTTCTCTCTCCTTCAAGCTGGAGTTGTATATCTGGATCTTCATTAGTGTCTATGACGAGATAAGATTTATGAATTTGCCTGTTATATTGTAAAAGAGTAAGTCTATTGGATCTAGTAAATCAATAAGATGAATATATAATTCCTTACTTGGGGTTTTTCAACTTTAGACATGATGGAAAAGGGGTATATGAATAGATCTTGATGGGTTTTCATGTTCAATACCAGTAGTTGTTGCTAATTTGCATGGTGGAAGTTTGGATCTGGAGTTTTGAGCTGCTGTAGGTGAGAATCAGGTGAGTCTCTGTACTGGCTCTTGCATGTATATTTTCCATACAAGATACTTCCATGGTATTTGATCGAACTATGAAATAGAAACCAGAAATGCCTAGGCAAAATGTTTTCTCAGGTTGCATGTTTATTTTGTAACACCCCTAACCCATTTATGTCTCCGGATTAGGGTTACAGAGCATTACCGTACAATAAAAAACATTCAAACATTTTATCATTCAATTATTAAATCACATCATAAACCATTCGTATACATACATACTATCCCTAAATCGAGCCTTCGAGACCCTAAAAATAGCTTAGAAGCAATTTGGGACTAATTTGAAACAATATAGGAAGTTTAGGAAAAAATGCAAAATTTGAGAAATAGGGGTCACACAGCTACACACGGCCAAGTCCTGTAACATGGCCTTAGGCTGTGTAACTTTTGAAATAGGGACACATGGTCGTGTCCCAGCCCGTGTCCTCACCCGTGTAACTCACTAAGTAGGGTCACACACCCGTGTGCCAAGCCATGTAACTCTCTGAGTTGCCCCACAGACTCCTGTGTCAGGCTGTGTGCTAGGCTATGTAACTCACTGACTTGAACCTTAAGAAATGCCCAGATGACATACGGCCATGCTGCCAAGCCATGTGCCTTACACGACTGAGTCACACATTCGTGTCTCAGGCAGTGTGAATCCAAAATTTCACCTAAATCAAGTTATTTCATATCATTACATACATAACCTTTCAACCCATTTAAGCACACTTTAAAGGGACCTAAACATCACCAAAGCACACATCAAATTGCTATTTCAAGATCCTAATTTACCTAACGAATGTACCATTCAAAGGCAACTTAAACATACCAAAACATAATATGCCATCACAAGTCAACATTACCTAATTTTTAAGCATCATAGTCTAGCTCAATTACTTACCAAAACATACCACATATTGACCATTCTCAAACCATTTAAACATACTATAAAAGACTTTATAAACATGCATAGCAAGGTAACCAAAGTGACATAATTTGTAAAGGCATCAAATGGTACCAAACCAACACAACTTCCAAAAGTTTATACATGCCAAAACATCAACAACATATCCATCAAAATAACATTACAAATCACCCTATACATGCCATTATAAACCTTGGCCAAAATGCTCAAAAACTACCGAATTAACTGCTAGGTAGTGTGATAGATCTCTGATGAGCTTCCAACCAAATTGAGCTTCCGATAATCTATAAAACAAAGGAAAACAACTACGTAACCAACGAGTGCTTAGTAAGCTCGTATAAACTTAAACATAACTTACCATTTCAATATTACCATACATAGATTAAACATAACTCATCATCAATGCAATAAGCTTAGAAATGCCTATCCAACATCACCAACTCTCAAATTAGTAAGTTTTTCCATAATATAATGAAATCAACCATAAGAACAACATCATATAGTTCATGTTTTCATTCATTAAGTCATGATTCACTCTAACTGCATACTTACCCTTTCGTTCCCTTTTCTTGCCCGTTGAACAATCTAGAATTTCATCGGATACTCGAGAAAGCTCACATGAAGTGTGCCTTTACATATAATCATAACATTTCCTTTACATCATTGCTCAGACGAGCTGTGAAATGAGTCTACCCATATGAGCTATGGGTCAAAATGTCCTATCAATTGGGACTCATTATCCGTTAATTCGTCATAGCATTGATACGTTTATATATCGATCATTTACATTAAACATAACATAGTAAACATTCAATTTAAATAACATTAATGTGATAACTGTTCATACGAACTTACCTCCACAATTAGGGCGTAATAGTTAAATCAAGCTAATCCGAAGCTTTTGCTTTTTCTGATCTAGGTCCGTACGTGGTTTATCTTGATCTAAATAGGTAATTTCAATCAATTAAATACTTCTAGTATTCAATTTAATCCACATTTCATATTTATCCAAAATTACCAATTTACCCCTAACATTTTAACTTTTTCACAATTTAGTCCTTAAGCTTATAACTTAAAATTTAACCATTTTAACCCAAATCCATGTTAAAAAAATTATGCAAGGAACCTTGGAACAACCCATATTTACCATAATTTCACCATAAAACCCTAGAATTTATATCTTTAACAAGTTAGTCCCTATTTCCAAAATTCATCAAAAATCACTTAACAAAACTTGTTTATTTTATAACAAAGATTCATAATCTATCATTTAACACCAAAACCTACTAACAACATCCATGACATAAACCTCAACCTTTAAAAATTTTACAAATTAACCCCCGGGCTAGCTAGATTAAGCTACAACAAACTCAAAAACATAAAAATCATTAGAAACGGGATGAAAAACACATACAATGCACTATAAAGAAACTAGAAAAACCAAGCACTCATTCATGGAGGTTTTCTTCTCTTAAAATTAGTTTAGGGTTAAGAAATAAAAGAAGATACCTATTTTCTTTTCTTTTGTTTTAAACTTAATTACCTAATTACCATTTTAACCTCAAAAATTTATCATAATTTCATCAAAACCATATGCATAACTATCCACTAATTCATCAAATGTTCTAATTACCATTGAAGTCCTTTAGTTTATAATTCCATAGCCATTTGACCCCTTTAGCAAATAGAACTCAACTTTTAAGCTTTTTTACGATTTAGTCCTTTTTACCTAATTAACCATTTAAACATCTAAATTTCTTAATGAAATTTTAATACGACCTTAATATGGTCCTGAAAACATTAAAATAATAATTTACTCATCAAAATTAAGGTCCCAAAACCACTATTTTCGATATCAGTGAAAATGGGTTGTTACATAGTTTCTATGAGATTGACAAGTATGTGAAGTTTGAGTATGGTTGTATGACACACCAGAAATGCATGTGATGAATTGTATGATTAGTGACTTGAAGTGTTGAGTCTTAAGCGATGTTAGTACGTGAAGAGTTTGTCAAGCTGTGTCTATTCACCGTGGGGGAGTCTAAAAGGGTCTGTCGGAACTGAAAACATGATCTCTGATATGAATATTAAAGGAAAAGCCCATGGACATGGAACCTTCCGGAAGGAACTAAAGGACGGTGATTACCCAATGGGGTTCTTTGTGTGTCCCAAGACGATGATGGGCAAACCTCACATAATGTGAGTTTAGACAAATCCATATCATAATAAATATGTTAGGAAAGGAATGCCTTTGTGGTGAATCATGAAGGGATAGACTCTTTGGCGAACCTTGCAATGATAGCCTATGTGGCACAATATGAAACAAATACCTTTGTGGCGAATCATGAAGGGATAGCCTCTATGGTGAACCCTGTAACGAAACCTTTGTGGTGAAATGTGAAAGGAATACCTTTGTCACAAACTCCATAAAGAATACCTTTGTGGAACGCTCTTAAGAATCACCCTTGTGGCAAACAATGAATCAATAACTTGTGTGGCAAATTTTGACGTGATAGCCTTTGTGGCGTACTTAGTAAAGCTCGCAAAGGCATAACCTAAAAGAATGATTCTTGGCAAATTTTGTATTAAACAATTTTGACACATTCAACATGGCTTGTAAGTGTGATTAGAAAGGTCAGTAAGGTATAGTGTCTCTATAAGCTACGAAAAAGTGTTATATAAGACTGCGATTCAAATGAGATATTGAAGAAGTGATGGATAAACATAAAAGAAACATATTCTAAGTAAAGACTTTTCTAATTGTATATCAGAAGGAATATACATGTTATGTATAGATGATCAAACATGGATTGTGGAACAACGGCTTAAAGTTATGTATACAAGAGTGACGGTGATTCGACCGTATGGATCTCTGTAAAGGTTCATGAAAGACCAGATTGAAAAAGGTAAGTGGCGTATTGAAGATGTTAATGGGTAAGAAATGAGCTTTGAGCAAGGTATAGTATCTGACTAGTAAATAAGAATAGAAATTGAGAGAGTATTCACAGTGACTAAGTTTAAGGTTCAAAATGATATGATCATCTAAATAAGTTACCAGTTGAGATGTGCAGAAATGACACAGGTAAATGATGTCTTCCTCACTAAGTTCTTACAAACTTATATGGGTGTGTTTTGTTACAGGCGAATTAATTTAAGTTCAATTCAAGAGGGACGATGCCAAGGCTACGCCCAAGGAGTGGCGTATTTGGTTGTTATGCATACAGAGCGTGTTGGCGGCATATTCAAAACCTGAGTTGTCATTGAGAATCCCATACCTTGAGGTGCTTGAATAGAGTAGGATTCCAAATTAAATACCATTGTAATTTAATTACCTCGCGCTGTAGTTGTGTATTTACTTATGTATTTTAGTTTGAGATTTTGTGGTCAAGCAAGTTGTCTTTATCGCTAAATTGTATAAGTAAATTAAGCTTATGTCTGTATTTGTATGGTAATACCCAAGATTCGAATCCTACTGATCAAATTAGGTTGATCGAGTTGGTTTTCAAGTCTAGCAACATATTTTTCAAGGACATCTCAACAAGTTCACTTGATTTGTAATATTTTTAATCTTTAGTAGTCTATGACATGTGCCTAAGCTAAGTCTTGTTCTTTGGATACAATTGGTTGGAACTTTTGTGATGTTCTTGCATATTTTGAATATTTGGTACATATTTGATATTTTTGGAAATTTTGATGCATAAATTATGTTCCTTTATTAAGAAATTTTGATGCTTGCATGTTGACTCAAGCTGCTATTTAAGTACTTAAGGGGTCAATTCTTCATTTAATGTGTTTCTATGTATGAAATAATATGTTTTGGCAATGTTTTAACTTGGCATTCGTATTGGTATTATGTTGGTTAAGTGTTTTACATGTTTGGTTGATGTTTGAGCCATGATTGCATGACTTAAATTGGCCTAAAAGCTAAAAATCTAGTGTCAGTTATTAATACCTCATACTAAAGTGGCAGAATCTCATAGTAAGTATCGATATCTAGACTCCAAGTTTCTATATTTTTGAAGTCAATAATACGTAGCCTTGAGCATCAATACTTGCTCATTGGTATCGATACATCCCTTGGTTGTATTGTAACCTTGAAACATTGAAGCTAAATTATTAATACATTGAGCCAAGTATCGGTACACAAGTGTTAGGTATTGAAACTTGGCTTGCTATTTTTGTATTTTGGGTCTTAATTGATGTTTTAAAACCTGTTTAAACCAATTTTTTATCTATGTTGATCTATAGTCACCAAAAAATCATATATCATGTTTTAAACTTGGATTTTTTTTATGTATGATCGTTTGTTTGAGTCATTTCAATGATGAATGTGATGTTTTATATCCAATCATCTTTCAAATTGAGTGTAATGTGTTGCACGCAAGTCAGGCCAAATACTAGGGGTGAGCGTTCAATCGAATCAAGTTGAATCAAGTGAAAAAACTTTTAGTTAATTGAGTTATGAGCCTCATTTTGTCATCCTACTTCGATTTCAATTTTTTTTCAAATCGAGTCGAGTAGAATTGAGTGAAATTGTTCGAGTTAAATTTAAAAAAATTGAACATGTAAAATTAAAATCTTATTACAAT
>CM025142.1:16554359-16566318 GCA_013467495.1 Gossypium gossypioides
AACCTCTCCCCCATTATCTCCTAAAATCACTCCCTATGAACCCACTAAAACACAACTACTCAGAATTTTGCCCCAACACACCTCTTAGCCAAAATTGGAGCAAAAATACTATCTCCTCACCATTACAGAGAATTGAACATAGAACCTCCTTCACACCAACACTCCACTTATCCACCAGACCAGCAGACCCATTCTGTTAATTATTTTCCAACATTTACTTAAAAGCCTACTGACCAGAGATAGGGCTTATTCATAAAAATATCAAAATTTGCCCAAGTCCTGGCTTGAACTTGAGACCTCTTACACACCCAGAACACTTAACCACTGAAGCAGATACACAGTTGTGTCACACCTTCGCAAGAATAAAAAAATAAAAATTCTATGCTGTTATAAAGGAATATGGTAGTTATTGTTTTTAACATGATTTAAATTATTACCTATTCCTTGGTTTCCCTGATCTCGGATTCGGGTGATCTCTCTAGCTGGGATTATATGTGTTCAAATAAGGGTTTCCACCCTTGTTCTCGACGTAATTTACATCTTCAGTCGGGTTGTTGATGTAGTGGAAGAGCGGTTTATCTCCCCCATGCATAGATGGTGTAGAAGCTGATTTGATATGGTTAAGTCTATCTGCTGACCGTTGATACTTATCATCCTCTTGGGTAGCTTTTACCGTAGTGGGTTTCTAACCATATGTGAATAGTTCAATTGGCCACTGATGGGAGTTTAGTGCCATATTCTTTATGATCTCGTATGCATCCTTGTACGTTCTATTCATAAGGGCTCCTTCTGCTACTCTATCTAATCCAAATCGTGCATTTGTATCCAACCCATTATAAAATACCTACAGTCGCATCCACTTAAGAAATCCTTGGTGTGGGCATTTTTTAATCAACATTTTGAACCATTTCCATGCCTCATAGAAACTTTCTCCCTCCATCTATCTAAAAACAACAATCTCTTTTCTTAGTTGCACTGCTTTGCTGATTGGGAAAAACTTTTGGAAGAACTTTCCAGCAAGTTCATCTGATGTTGTGATAGACCTTGGTTTCTATGAGTCAAACTAAGAAAAAGCATTATCAATCAAGGAGAAGGGGAACAACCGAAGATGAATAGCATCATCAGTGACCCTATTATACTTAAAAGTAAGAGTTTAAGGAACTGTTTTAAATGTTGATTAGGGTCCTCTGTCATAGTGCCCCTAAACTACATATTATTTTGGATCATTTGAATCATAGCGGGTTTTTTCTCAAAATTATTAGTTGTAATTGCCGGCCACTAAGAACAAGCTGTTACAACTCTCCTTCTAAAGGAATTTTCGTCCCCAAAAATCTTACCAAAAAATAGGTTCAGGTATTACACTTTCATAGCTTCTTTCAATTCCCAAGTAGCTTCTTCAACTCCATGATGGTGCCAAAGAACCTTAACTAAAGCTACGCATTTATTTCTCAACTGTCTGACTTCTCGAGCAAAAATTATAACCGGTTCATCACTATACGACATATCAGGTTGTAATTCCACATCAACTGGTGAAATCACATGTGAGGGATCAAATCTGTACCGTCTCAACATTGACACATGAAAATTATTATGCATTGTCTCTAATTTTGACGATAAAGCTAAACAATAAGCTACTTGCCCAATTCTCTCAATAATCTTATACAGACCAATGAAACGTGGACTAAGCTTTCCTTTTTGGCCAAAACGGAGAACTTTCTTCTAGGGCAATAATTTCAAAGGCACTCTGTCGCCAACTTGAAATTCAATGTCTTTTCTTTTCAAATCGGCGTATGATTTTTGACGATCGAAAGCAACTTTCAAATAGTCTCGTATTACTTTCACCTTTTCTTCAATTTCGCAAATTAAATTAGTACCTAAAAGCTTTTTCTCCCTTAGCTCAATCCAATATAACGGAGCTCTATATTTTTTACCATACAAAGCTTCATACAGGGCCATTTTAATACTCGACTAGTAATTGTTATGAAAAGAAAATTCAACCAACGAAAGAAATTTTTCCTAGCTACCTTCAAATTTAAGAATACAACAACGAAGCATATCTTCGAGTATCTGAATCACTCATTCAGACTGGCCGTCTGCCTATGGATGAAACGTACTAAAATTTAATTTAATGATAATATACCCTAAAATCTAAAAGTAAATCGTGGGTCCCGATCAGAAGTAATAGTTAATGGTACACCGTGTAGTTGCACAAGATAAAATGCGTAGATTTAGTCAAACGATCAATAATAACCCAAATTGCATCTTTCTTCCTCGAAGATAACGGTAACCCTGACACGAAATTCATGGTAAATCGTTCCCATTTCCATTTTGAAATTATAATAGGTTGTAGCAATCTCGAAGGCACCTAATGCTCGACTTTAACTTGCTGACAATTAAACATTTTATAAAATTTCAAAATCTCACGTTTCATACTTGACCACCAGTACATCTGTTTCAAATCATTGTACATTTTATTACTACCAGGATGAATCAAGTAACTCCTGCTATGAGCTTTTTGCAAAATCTTCTGTTTGACTACAAAATTCTTCGAAACACATAATCTGTTTCGGAAGTACAAACTATTATCTGTACCAATATGAAATTCTAAATCTGGTAATTTTCCAATTTATTCTCGTTTAGCAACCAAGTCAAAATCATTTTTCTTTGCTTCACGAATTTGTGGCAAAAACACCGATTTAACTTTTAATTCAGCTAAAATGGAACCGTCATCAACAAGTGTCAGACGAGTATTAATACCTTTCAAAGCAAACAATGACTTCCGACTCAAAGCATATATAAAAACATTAGCCTTTCCTGGGTGATAGTTGATAATCAAATTAATGTTTTTACAGCTCCAACCATCTACGCTGCCACAAAGTCAATTCTTTCTGAGACATCAAATATTTCAAGCTTTTTTGATTGGTGAAAATATGGAATTTTTCTTCGTATAGGTAGTGTCGCCGAATTTTTAGGGCAAACATAATAGCTACAAGCTCCGAATCATGCGTCAGGTAATTTTTCTCGTGCGATTTCAACTGTCAGGAAGCATAAGCTATAACTTAACCTTCCTGCATTAAAATATAACCCAAATCCTTAAGATAAGCATCGATATAAACCATAATTTCTTTACCGGACTCTGCCTGAATTAACTCAGAGGCTTCATTTAACATCGCTTTCAACTAATTGAAGCTCTACTGACATTTATCTGACCAAATAAACTTTACACTTTCTAGAGTAGCTTTGTCAACGGCAAAGAAATCATTGAGAAACCTTTAACAAAACGTATGTAGTACTTGACCAAACCCAGAAAACTTTTGATTTTAGTGAAATTTTTCGGAGGATTCCAGTCCAAAAATAGCTAATATCTTACTCAAATCCACTCATATATTGTCTGTCGATACCACATGGCCCAAAAAATCTGACTTCTCATAGCCAAAATTCGCATTTACTGAATTCTGCAAATAACTGTTTCTCGCACAAATTCTGTATTAAAATCAAATGTTGGGCATGCTTAATCTCATCCTTCGAATAAATCAATATATCATTGATGAAAATAAAAAGAAATTTATCTAAATACGGCTAAAATATTTTGTTCATCATATCTATAAATACTGCTGGATCATTTGTTAATCCAAATGGCATAACTAAAAATTTAGAGTGACCGTACCTGGTTCTAAAAGTTATTTTCGATACACCTAAGTCTTTAACCCAAAACTGATAAAATACAGAGTAGAGATCAATTTTAGAAAATACTATCGCACCTTTTAGTTGATTAAACAAATCATCAATACGAGGCAACATATACTTGTTCTTGATTATGACTTTATTAAGCTACTGATAATCAATACACAAACGCTTCAATCCGTCTTTTTTCTTAAGAAATAACAAAGGCGTGCCCCAAGGAAAAACACTAGGCCAAACAAATCCTCTATTTGTCAACTCTTGCAACTGTATTTTTAATTAGTTTAACTCAGCCGGTGCCATTATATATGGAGCAATTGATATCAGAGAAGTTTCCTGTACTAATTCAATAGCAAATTCAACTTCTCTGATTGGCACTAACCTTAGTAACTCTTCTGGAAATACATCTGCGAAATCACAAATATTTGGAACTAATTCCAACTTCGATCCTGAAGCTTTGGTATCTAATATATATGCTAAATATGCCTCGCACCCTTTTCGAACAAAATTTTGAGATGTCAAAGCAGATATAATATTGATGGCACTGCCTAATCTATCTGATTCAACTTTGACTATTTCACCATTCTGACATTTCAAAATAATTTGCTTTCATCTACAGTTCACAACTGCATCATGCAAAGTCAACCAATTCATGTAGAGAATCACATCAAATTCATCAAACGACAATAGCATCAAATTACCCGAAAAGTTGTAACCCCAAATTTTCAATGGGCAATTTTTACAAACTTTATCAACTACCACATATTGACCTATCAAATTAGTTACTTTGACCACAAATTCAGTTGACTCTACTGGTATTTTCTTATTCGTTACTAATGCAGTGCATATGTATGAGTGTGTTGACCTCGGGTCAATCAAAGCATAAACAGTAACATCTAAGAGAGAAAAAGTACCAACAATCACATCAGGTGTTGAAGCATCTTCCCAAGCTCGAATCGAATATGCCCTAGCTGGTGCTCATGCCTCAGTTCGAACTGTAGTGTCCATCATACCACTTGAACTAACTCCCACATTTCCATTAGTCTTCGATGGCCTACCCATAGAAGGTGCATTCCCTAATCAAACATTTTGAGATTTATCCATGTCAGATTTGTTTGGGTAGTCTCGAAGAAAATGGTTGAACGAATGCCTTTGTCTTGTGTTTAATTTTCATCTAGTGTCGATGTCGTGACACACCAAGACTTGTGTCAGACATAGTAGTTAGTATACTCCTCTTGAGCTATCTTCAGGGGTATGTCACGACAACTATAGGCTGTGTTGTGACATCAAAGGCAGTTTCGTGATTTCTCCATTTTTTCCCTATATTGCGACATCGGATATTTCGTGTTGCAACGTAGTGACCCGTATTGATTTGGTATGCCTTCTAATGGTCTTTTGCACACTTATAAAGTTCATTAGCTCACCCTTAGGCCTCATTCGGCCCTTGAAGTCAATAAAAGACTCAATTTGCATATTTTATTAACTTAATGGAAACTTAGGAAAATATAATTAAAACTTAATAAAAACGCTTGTCTTCAAGCTCTTATAGTGCAGAAATTAGTTTAATCTGCTACATAGAATTACGACAGATCACAAAGAAATTGCACACTTTAGACAATCGTTGGGAGAACACAACAATTCATCAAAAATTATGGTAGTAATTTCTAACCAAAATTTAGCCCTTTCTGGATCTTCCTCAACCCTACTGCAGAATTCTTTAGCCCTATATTTGTGGATTTTATCAATAGGAGGTTTGTTTACATGTACCTGTTCCAAACCTCAAGGAATAGGGGCAGTTGGTTGGGGTACGGGAGGGGAAGAAAGTTTTTGAGCCATCGGATTTGTTTTCATAAAACCTGTAAACCATTTAGAAATCATATGGAAGAAGGCTTCCCGAGCCTCACTTGCTCGTTGTGGACAGCCCCTTGTATGGAGGCTTGAGCATTGCTCTCTACTTCATTGAAATTAGCGCGATTGGACGGCATCTTTTATCTATAAGGGAAACCCAATCAATTTGAGTCAGGAGAGATCACACTATCATAGGTTATATAATGACATGTATTTCTAGACTCTAGACATACTAAGTTCGGTCTGACAACCGACTGAACTGTAGCTCTGATTCCACTTTGTGTAACACCCTTAACCCGTGTCTTCTACCAAATTAAGGTTACAAAGTATTACAGTACAAATCGAAACATTTAATTTTATATAGAAACAATTATTCAAATTTAAATATTAACATTCAATTTCAAGTTTTATTCATAGCATAAATACCTTTACGGACCTTAAACCGAGCCTACAGAGCCTTAAAAATAGTTTCAGAATGATTAGGGAAAAATTTGAAACAAAACATAAAATTTTAGAAATAGGGGTCACACGGCCGTAAGACTCAAAAACATGGTCATGTGGCCAATCGTGTAGAATTTGAAATATGGGACACACGACTGTGTCCCAGCCCATGTGCCCGCTCATGTGAGTATTCAAAATAAGGTCACACAGTTGTGTGCCAGACTGTGTTTGTATTCGAAGTAGGGTTACACGGACATGTCACCGGGTCGTGTAACTTTTTAAGACCTTGTGGACCAGCCTACACTTAAAATTAAAATGACACACGACCATGTGGTGTGACCGTGTGTGACACACGATTGTGTGACAACTCGTGCCGTAGGCCGTGTGTTTCCAAAATGACCCCTAATACTAGCCAATTCATCAACCTTTTCTTAAACACCAAGACAAACTAATTCTAACCATTTTTACTTATTCAAATTGCATCAAAACAAACCATAATACACCAAATAACAATCAACCTAAGCGCCTAACCAATGTACCCTCATTGGTACCACAAAATAAACATCCAAAGAAACACATTCCCAATACTTACAAAAAATTACCTTAAAGATAGGTTGTTTCTTCCATTCATCACAACTATTAACCATATCTGAAGCTAGTTACAATAGGAACTTAACAAGGACTAAAAGCACATCAAGGCTCAAACTTAAACCAAAAATACCAACATATATATACAACCACAAAACTTACTTAAACCAACTTATGAACAACATTATCATGAGCAAAATAACTTAAAGGCTCTTAGTACATGCCATTTATAACCTGTCATCAAAATGACCAAAATTTCTACCGAGATGAGGGATGGATAGTGTGTATGTACTCTGACTTGATTCTCAATCGATCGGGCTTTCTGATGATCTACAAGAAAGGAAAAACAGTACATAAGGAAATAATGCTTAGTAAGCTCGTATAGATCTTAAATGTAAACTTACCGAATAGGCTCAATTTATATAGTTCATGCATAATTCCATTAGCATGATCATATATTTAACCAATTCCTTTTCACATCACCAATCTCACAAGTTAGTGAACTAGTACATAAAACATACAAATCTTCCATATCAAGAAACATATTGGCAGTATATCCACTTATATAACATTCAACACATTTCCAAAGTATCATTCATACATCTCAAGGCACTTGTACAAGTAACTTATCAAGAAATCATGTTCACTTAATTTAAACCTTTAATACTCGTTGAACCAAATGAAACAACATTGGATACACGGGAACCATGCTCACACAAAGTGTGCCTGTATATGTAATCATGATTGGATTTGTAATGCTAACATGAGCTGTGAAATGGGTCTTCTCACATGAGCTGTGGGTCGGGATGTTAAGCTACACGATGATGCTCACACGAGTTGTGGAGAATCCATAGCAAATGTTGGACCTCAGCCATCGGTAGGACATCCAAGACCAGCACCCGGAACCGTATAACCCCTAAATGTCATTTGTATCCTAGGTATTGACAAGGTTCAAACGGGACACATTATCACATTTCATACTCACATTCATGAAATTCACATTTCATGAAATTCACTTTCAATATCACATTTCCTACTCACATTCATGAAATTCACATTTTCAACCAATTCATCAATTAATCAATATGCCAATTTAATCCATTTTAGCATATAATACACAATAAAAATTTAAGTTACTTAGCGTAATTATTCATTAGCATTTAATCAATTCCACAAGCAATAAGTTAACCATGATACGAACTTACCTGCACCAAAAACAATGATTTTTAACACGAACTGATGACTACTCCGTTACTTTGGTTTTTTCGAGATTTGTGTCCGTTTGAGTTGTTTCTTGATCTAGATAATAATTTTTGTTCAATTAATCTAATTCTAGTATTTAAATAAGCAGATTTATATAATTAAGTCCTTCTATCATAATTTATAAAATTACCATAATATTTTACTTTTTTTGTAATTTAGTCCATAAACCCGAAACTTACAAATTAGCCACATTTACTCAAAACTCAAGCTAGCCGATTTCCTTATGGTGTCTCTATAGCCCACATTTGTCACAATTTCACTAAAATTCCATGAAGTTTTACCATTAAAACAATCTAGTCCTTTAACATTAAAATAATCAAAAACTATTATACAAAATACTTATATTTAGTTATTAAACTCAAGAATCTAACAACTAAGTTCACAAACACATCTAACTCATTCATGGTAAGTTCTTAAAATTTTAACAAATTTATGAATTGACCCCCGAGTAAGCTAGATTAAGCTAAAACGATCACAAAAACATAAAATTCATTAAAAATGGGAATAAAAATATACCATGCACGAAAACCAAGCTTTGTCGAATGCTTTTTAGGTGTGGCTATGGCTTTTTTGGTTTCAAGAAAAAAATAAAGGAAGAAGATGATAGTTTTACTATTTGTTTATGTTATTATTTTTATTTCCCTTAATTACCATTTTGCCTTTAAAATAACATATAATATAATTAAAATATATGTATAAATCGTCTACTAAATAAATAATATTTACTGACTTACATGTTAGAATTGTGGTCCCGAAACCACTATTTTCGACACCACTGAGAATGGCTTGTTACACTTTTTCTGTACTTGGATTCTCTGTATCACTTAGCCAGATTAGTCAACATTTATATGTTTCGATGCAACAAAAATATGTTATCTGTAACAAGTAGTTTTGTTGGTTGATAAATTGGTCATATTTTATTGATGAAATGGGTTGGGTTGGTATTAGTCTTGATACAACAAAATAATTTAATTAGGTCTAATGTACTTATTCGATCTAATAAGTATATTGTATAAGAATTTAGAAATTCTATGGCTCGAATCTTTAGTATTCTGTTATTTATTACTTGTGTTTACTATTTAGGCAGAATACCGTCACCCATTCTAACTAAGAAACTTAAAGGAATTTCCGAAACGGAAGAAGTAGGGGAAAGCGAGGAAGAAAGAAACATAGAAATAGAAACTGTTTTTGAAGGGGCAGAGGCTAACCATGAATAGGGGACCGAAGAAAATACTTCTTGTTCCCTTTTTTCGGAGGAAAAGGTGGATCCGAGCAAAATTGATGAAATAGAAAAGCTACGAGTGATTGGAAAGAAAAAAATAAAATAAAGGGTGAATTCCACTTTCATTTTAAAGAGACATACTATAAAAATAGATCAGTTTATGGAACTTCTTATCTAGATGGGAATCAAGAAAGTTCGAAGTTAGAAATATTAAAAAAAAGAAGAAGATAAATATTTATTATGGATTGAAAAACCTCTTGTGACACTTTTTTTTTATTCTAAACGAAGGAATCGACCTTTGCAACATATAAAAAATGACCGGTTTGAAAAAGAAAACAATATCTTTTACGTATCCACCCAGTTTAGCAACTTTTGGGCGAAATGGTACAAAAAAAAATATTTTTTCACACTAGAAATATTGTTTTATGATCAATTGTATACTGATTGGAGTTTTATCAATGAACCAAAAAGAAGAAATTTTAGTAAAGAGTTTAAAAAAAGAGTCGAATCTTTAGATAAAGAATCTTTTGGGCATACTTGAAAAAAGGACTCGATTCTCTAATAATGAAACTAAAAGAGAATACTCAAGAAAAAAATTATTTTATTTTTATTAAATAAATAGAAATATTAAACTTAAATTAAGGCTCCATTGGAGAATTTAGACCCAAGCATTAATCGAGAGCGATGGGGACGACGGAACTCGTGAATGCAGAGGATTCTATTGAAAACGAATCCTAATGATTTATCAAGGAGGATGGCGGAATAAACCAGAGACTACAGCATTTCTTTTTATTCTGATTCTGAGAGGTCATGGGTTAACCCGACAACTAAACTAGAAAAAGAGCATATATTCGCTCGCGAAAATTTGAGTTTAATTTTATTTGATTGTTCAATTTTTGTCGATTTGAATCTGATATGAATATGATAAAAAATAAAAATAAAGATTCGTTATAACATTATAACAAAACTAAGGTAAGACATTATCTAGAAATAGAATTCGAGCTTAATTCTTTATATATATCCTATATATCCAAACAAGGCAAAGCACCTTAAGGTCTGTTTCTTAGCTCGTTAGGTAGTTGTCCCATCTGGTTCTCCAGATTCCTTAAAGTTGCATCGTTCTTAACCATATATGCTTCCAATAAGTTCTTCAAACTACTTGAAGACTCAGCTAGTTGATTTTTTGCATTTGTTGAGAAAAACGTGATAATTGATTTGAACGCTAAGGCAAATAGGAATTACCTGGACCAGTCCCTTGATTACTCTAGCAGAAATTAGGATGATTTCTCCATGAAGGGTTGTAATGATTGGATTGTGTACCTAGACCATTCCAATTTTGTTATTGGTTTCCCACATAATAGATAGATTCTTGGTTTGATAGACAATCTTCAAATGTTTGAGCATCTCCATAGAACACACATGCGATTTTCTCAAATTGACTTGATTGTTGACCTGTCATGTTAGTGTTGGAACCATTAACAATGATATTTTTTAGCATCGACTTGATAACTTATGTCACTCTTCTTCCTGTGGCTGCTCGGTTGGTCGGCCAATGATAGTTGTTGCTTGAAATTCTTTTAAGAATCTCATACGTTGAAAGTTTTCAAGAGAGTATTCAACAAAACTATTATAATTTTATTAAGGAAATAACTGAATATAAATAGAAAAAAGACTCACAACATAATTAGGAACGTAATTCCCTTATTATTGTAAACTATTAAAAGATAAAAAAAAATATTCCTAAAAAATCTTAGTTGATTATTCTAGGATTTATCTATCTAAATAACTTTAAAAAATATCCCAAAATATATGGGCCTTGAACATGTATTTCAACTCCCTCCCTCAAGTTGGTGCATATATATTAATCATGCCCAACTTGCTTACAAGAAAATTAAAGCTTGTCTTAGAGATCCCTTTGGTGAGTACGCTAGCAATGTGTTGTTTTGAAAGAACAAACGACATGTAATCTTGGCCTTTTTCAATATTCTCCTTGATAAAGTGTCTATTAATCTCAACAAGTTTAGTTTTGTCATGTTGAACTTGGTTGGGAGCAATGCTAATGGCAACTTTGCTATCACAATACAACTTCATTGGTGAAGTTATTGGTTTCCTCAGCTATTCCATAATTCCTTTTAACCACATCATTTCACAAATTCCTTGAGCTTTTGATTTAAAATCAGCCTTTGCACTACTTCTGGCTACAATACTTTGTTTTTTTACTTCGCCAAGTCACAAGGTTTCCCCAAAAAAAATTATAGTACCTTGATGTAGATATTTTATCTATTATTGAGCACGCTCAGTCTGTATTTGTATAAGCTTCAATTCCTCTTTGTTTAGATTTCTTGAAAACTAAGCCCTTTCTAGGTGAACTCTTCAAGTATCTCAGAATTTGAAACACTGCTTCTTCATGTTCCTCCATTGGAGAGTGCATAAATTGACTCACTAAGTTTACTGCAAAACTATGTTTGGCCTAGTATGTGATAAGTAGATTAACTTGCCAACTAATCTCTAGTACTATTCTTTATCAATTGATCTTCTTTCTTTATTTCTAATTTTACATTTGGATCAATTGGTGTGTCAGCTGGGCGGTAACCACTCATCGAGTGTCCTGTAAAAGATCAATCACAAATTTTTTCTTAGAGACCACAAGACCCTTTTTTGATCGAGCAACTTCCATTCAAAGGAAGTATTTTAAAGGAACCAAGTCTTTGATCTCAGACTCTAATTCTAGATGCTTCTTGAGATGCCTTATTTCATCCACATCATCTCCTGTAAAAATGATATCATCGGTATAAACTATATTAATTGTTATTCTACCTCTTTATGAGTGTCGGTAGAAAATTTGGAAACACGAAAATTTACACTTTTTTACATACCCTTTTTAACTTAAAATCATACAGTTTCGATAAAATTCTT
>CM025142.1:16566869-16579436 GCA_013467495.1 Gossypium gossypioides
ACCTACTATCTAGATCCAAGGATTTTATTCACTTAAAATAAAAATTTTGCATAAGCCAAGGCTTGAACCTCTGACTTCTCAGACACTTCCAAAGACTCCTAAATCACTTAACCACTAAAGTAGACATTCATTTATATCACTTTCTTGCACAACTAAGTATTTATGCACAGTTCCTAAATGTTTCCTTGCTCTAAACCTATTTCTTCTAGGTCCAAAATTCGGGGTGTTACAGTCCAATCCTATAATGCCAAATCATAACCTTATCAAAACTAGAAACAATGCTCAAACATAGTGTAGTTGCTGGTTGACTTTGATGGTCATCATCAAGAAAGTAAATTCCACCAGATTTTTTAGCATTGCCAATCATCGTCCTCGAGACCATGTCTTGAAATTTACACATAGAGGAGTCAAATATAACACGACAATTCGAGGACTTGGATAATTTACTGATAGATATGATATTACAAGCTAGATTTGGCACATGTAATACATCACGTAAAACCAAGAAAGGTGAAATTGTAATAGTGCCTTTCTCGGCTATTGCCGAGAATGACCCATCTTTTAATTTGATCTTTTTGTTTCCTTCACAAGGCGTATAAGCTAAGAAAAGGAAATGACTACTAGTCATGTGATCACTAGCTCCAGAATCAATAATCTACGTGTTTGTTTTACAAGGTTTGACATTGAAAAAAATAGAAGAATCAATACCTGATTGGGCAAAGGAGCAAGAGGGACTATTGGATGAGTTAGGAATAGAAGAATTTATCCGAAGTTGTGGTGATTGAAAAAGCTTCTGTAGATGCTCTAGTTGTTCTTTAGTGAATGGAGACCCTTCTAGAGAACTTTGCTACTTATGATTTTCATTAGTTGTTTTGAAAGCTCTGCTATCCCCAAATTGTGAACCATAACCATTTCCACTCTTATTTCTCCCATTTTTCGATTTTCCATAGAGCTTTCAACAAGTTTCTCGAGTGTGCCAATATTTTTTACAGTGGCTGCACCAAGGTTTCTTCCTTTTTTCACTGTCATCATCATTTTTAATAGTCACAGGAGTAGAATTATCATCATTAGCTTTAAATCCTGACCTTAACATTACTTTTCTCCTAGTCTCCTCTCTTCTAACCTAAAAAACAATATCTCACAGAGAGTTGGAAGCGGGTTTTTCCCTAGGCACTACGATCTCACTTCATCAGATTCTCTATTTAAACAAGCCAAAAATAAATAAGCTCGCTCATTCTCTTCTTTTCTCATAGCTTTTAAACTATCTCTAGGATACTCTTGTTTATCATTATAAGATTGATCTAGTTCTTGCCAAAGAGACATCATCTGGTTATAATAAAATTAACCTCCTTTTCCCTTTGCCTAGCCTTCTAGAGCTTTATTTTTAACTCAAAGATCTGTGAAGCATTTTCTAAATTTGAATAAGTGCCTTTCACAATGTCCCAAACATCTTTAACAATTGGGAGAAAAAGAAAAGATTTACTTATCGATGCTTCCATGGAATTAATACACCATGTAATTATCATAGATTTTTTTGACCTCCAAGTACTTATCATTGGATCACCCACATATGGTTGTGTGACATCTCGAGATCGGGTCTAAAAGTTTTGGCCTCGCAAGTGAGGGTTCGCCAGTGTTTCGGTGAACTAGGTGTTCGCCAATGCTTCAACAAACTAGGGAGTTCGCCAAAGGAGTATCGGTAAGGAGTTCACCAATGTTTCAGTGTTGCAGTATATGCCAAAAGATGCGGAAAGGGGGTTTGCCATATTCACTATAAGTTTGGTTCGCCAATCTGTTTAGCAAGCTGGGCTTCACCACTTAAGTTGCGAAATGGTGTTTGCCATTCAAAGTCGAGTCAGACTCAAATTAGGAAATAAATATTTGGTGTATCTAGGAATACATTTCATGCAAATAACACCTTTCCTAAGTCAAGTAGGGTATCCTAAGATTTCTAAGACACTTAGGTCTATAAATACGACCATTATTCCATGGGAATTTTCTCATCAAATATTCTATCATCAAGTCTCTGTTATGAACCAAGTTTGTAGCAACCAAGGTAAGCCTCTGACCTGTTAGGGTTGATTATCCAGAAAGCTAGGTTCGCTTGCATGTTTGAATTCTGTAAGCTCTGTCTACTTAGTAATCTCTATGTTTGTTTATATTGCGAAGCAATTAGACCATCTACCAGCAAGGATAAAGGCAAAGCCAAGATTGTTTAATTATTATATGTATCAATGAATGGTTAAGAATTGCCATGTGTGTGCAAACTTTATGTTCTTTTGAAACTTAAGGTTTTTAAACTAATATCCACGAATAAGGTTTTTCTAAAAACTCTGTTTTCAAGTTCTGACACTTTGTTTTGAAGATAAAATTTCAAGTCGTGTTTTTAAATTTATGTTTTAAAGATAAGTTTTATGTATGGTCCTATACGAGCCTATGTTTTAAGATATGTTTTTTTTTAAATACAGTTTTATAAATTGTGTTTTCACGAGCTACTTTTGCAAGCTCTATATAAATAAGTGTTTTCAAGCAAAAGCTCCCTATGCGACCTCTATGTGTAAGTTTCTGTGCGTGCTCCTCTATGAGCCCTTACGATGGATATAATGGCATGCCATAATATTGTGAGTACTCACCATAAGTTTTCTATGATTTGGGCGTTAAGGCCCTAGGACATATGGAGAGATGAGGGAATGTCGAGTTGTGCTCCATTCACTATGACATGTTGGTGTACAAGAGAGTGCATAGCTTCACGCTGCTCTTATAGGACATGTTATAAGGACTCTTTGAGTCATTCTAAGGCATTATAAGAAGATCCACATATCCAACATATTCTAATAAGTGTGGGCGAGAAAATATTTATGTTCTTCAGCCATTCTAATAAGACAATTGTGTGAGATACAATATCCATTTTAAACAAGCTAAGTTTTCAAGTATGATTTTTCTATAAGCACAATTGAAACTATTTTACAAACTTATATGTTTTTCTGATAAGAAGGTAAAACAGTGAATTGGGTCTCGCATCTGTACGACAAACCCAACTCACGACATGATTTTTAGACTAAGTCTGTTTCTATTTAAACTCTTTATTGTAAAGCAAACGTTGATAATTCCTGATGATTCACTGAGTTCTCAATGAACTCACCCACTTCTCTCTTACTTCGCAGGTAAGTAGGTCACAGATGGTAGTGGCAAGGTAGATGACTTGGCAAGACTCATCCCTGAATAGATTTTGGCGAACCTGAAAAATAGGCAATGGAGTTTTATTTATGTGGGTTTTAGACTTATTATATTTTGATTCTATTATTGAAATAATATCTTTAAAAGTTTAACTTTGTTTTTGTTTTGCGAATCATGTCTTAAAACATTAAATTATATTTTATTATGAATAAAGTTTGATGTTTCTTCATGTATAAGTGTTACATTGTATTTCCTTTACTTTCATGAAAAACTTCTTAGTAATATACGCGATTCAGTATTACTGCGAACTATAATTTTCTACAACCCCAAAAATTACATATGTACCCCTGTTAGTGATAGTTTTACTACTTAACGAACCCATATATTTTTTGCGAACCCTATTAAAAGTATGAAAATCTTGTACATGTATGTGAACTCTTGTGTGAATGACTTCTCTATTTGTGAAGCCTATAATGCATGTGAAATTAAAATGGTAAGTGTAAACCTAAGGAGTATGCGAACTTTAGTTATTTTACAAACCCATATTATTATGAGAACTCATGCCTTGTCTTTAATGAGAACAGTGTGTGTTACTTTGATATGCGAACTCATGCTTTATACTGTACTGCGAACTCATATGTTATTCTAATAGGAGATCCTATGTTGTTCGACGTATTCAAGCCTAAGTTGTGGTGCAAACCCTACATGTGTATGCTTGTTAGCTTGCATGTTTATATCTTATGCATGAATTATTCTCACTGTTGTGCTGTAACTTAGCATAATATATGTTGTAAATAGGTGGTGTGTTGGAGGTTAGGTTGGGAGTTAACGGAAAGTCACTTTTATGGCTAATGTAGCTCGCCAAATTCGGGTCAAATCTACTCGGTCAGATTTGGGCTGTTACAGGTTGCTTGACTTCTCCAGTGAAATGGCCTAGCTTGTCGTGCTAATCAATTGTTAATTTCATGGATTGCGACCATTTGAGGTAATTCTTGCCATTCAGCTTGTGAGATGTCAACTGAAAAGAGAGGTGAGATGCCTCTGTCCTTTGAGTCATTGCACTTTCAGTAGTTGTTTCGACGATAAAACTTTCTAGCTCTGTTTGGTTGTTCGATCTCTTATCTCCAGTGAAGGTTGTTTTAACCATGGTGTTACTGGAGATTTAGCCTAGCACAGATGCCATGAAAGTTTTCAAGAGAGTATTCAATAAAATTGTTCTAATTTTATTAAGGAAAAAATTGAATATAAATAGAAAAAATACTCATAACCTAACTAGGAAAGTAATTCCCTTATTCTAGTAAACTACTAAAATATAAAAAAAATATTCCTAAAATTTCTCAGTTGATTATTCTAGGATTTATGTACCTAAATAAATTTAAAAAATATGCCAAAATTTATGGGCTTCAACACGTATTTCAATGTACTCTTTATTGCATGACTTTGAAAGAAGAGCTCCGTTACTTGAAGCTTCCACCACCATTCTTGTGTGAGTATTGAGACCATTGTAAAAGGTCTTCAATTGGAAGTAGTGAGGAATACCATGATGAGGCATTTTCAAAGTAGTTCCTTAAATTGTTTCCATGCCTCATACAAGGTCTCATAATCAGATTGTTGAAACATAGTAATTTTATTTCATAGTTTAGCAATCTTACTTGGTGGAAAATACTTCATCAGAAAATGTTCCTCCGATTCTTGTCAAGTGGATATAGAACCGGGTGGTAAAGAATTCAATCATGCTTGTGCTTGATCTTGCAACGAAAAAGGGAATTGCTTCAATCTTAAGGCATCTTTAGATACACTGGGTAGCTTGAAAGAATTGTTTACTTCCATAAATAAGTGGAGGTGCAGATGTGGATCTTCAGTAGGCATCCTACTGAATTATCTCATTGTTTGCAACATCTAGAACATCACTTGTTTTAACTCAAACTGAATGGGCCTCAATTTCGAGTATTAAAATGTTTGGATTGAGTTCGTTGAATAAGGGCATAACATACTGCTGAATAGCTCAATCTCTTTCATCAGTAACAAGGATAAGATGTGACACCCCTTATCTGGACCAGTCACTGAACTCGAGTAATAAGGCGCTACAAGCAAATACAAACACTTACAAGCACATTATAATTTAAAATCTCAATTAATTATCAACAATTCATAATTAATTAATTTATCATGTGATTCAATCAATTTTGAATTAATATCGAGCTTACGGAAGGACAAAACCAAGCAAGTAATTGATAGGGATTAAATTGAAACAAATTTAAAAAGGAAGGAAAAATCTACATATAAAGGTCATACGACCGTGTCCCCTGGCCGTGTGTGAAAGCTTAGCCCATGTGTGATGAACCACATGGTCGTTTCCCTAAATCGTGCCTTTTTAAGATAGGCCACAAGGCCATGTGAGTGGGTCACATGGCCGTGTGGAAGGGTCACACGGCCGTGTGAGCAAACTGTGTAACTCTCTATGCCCGTGTGCACCAAAACCACTTAAATTTTTACAAATCGAACGATCGTGCCATGATTCAGTGTATGGCACATAGTTGTGTGACAAGCTATGTCTCTGACTGTGTGAACCTATAGTTACCTTTCAAAATAAGATTTCTAACATAAATCACTTAGGCTACATGTCACCCGTTTTAAACCATATTCAACCACTTCAAAAGCAAATCAAAACAAGCCCAAAACATCCTTTAAAATCACCATCCTATGTGCCTAACTAATATGTCAAAATTTACACCTCAATTCATAATTTAAGCTAACCAAATGAATATACACACAAAAATACCAATATGCCTTTAAGGCACCTCAACCATTTCCATCAAGTAAAGCACAACCTAAAGAACATACAAATACCAATTCAATAATCACTAAATGACATATTCATCTTTAACTTCTCAAGCACCAATTAAACATTCAACCAATCTCCAGTATTAAGCATTAACTTACCAAAACATCCCTAAACATAACTTAAATGTATATCATCCATCATTTCACATCCAAGCATCAATCAAACCATAATGCATACCATGATATTATCTAATACATTTGAACATTAGGCATAAAAACCAAGCAACCTAACAAGTCATCAACAACAAGACCATTAACATCACATTCATACATATATATATATACATAGCCTTCAAAATGCCAAGCAAAACACAATATGGCCATTATTAATATAAAAACATTCCTAGGTAAATGCCAAGACCAAAAAAAGTAATTCACCAACACTTGAGTTCAGGATTGCCACTAAATGCTGGATCAACAACCGATTATTTCAATACCTAACCTATGCACGAAAAAAAAATTGTACTTTGAGTATAACTCAATGGTATTTCTATAATCCGAATATTAAACATAATATGATACATACTAATCCATAAGTTAAATGTAATGAACAATATGCACATTTTACATGTACTTTCACCCTTTCACTCAAACTCATTTAAAAATCAACATTAATGTATCATTTCATCTAAAGGTTCATTCTATGCAATCTAAAGTTCATAATTAACTTTATTTTAACTCATTCCACAAGTTGTAATCTCAGTTTCCACTTTCAATTTTCCCCATTAACATTACTCGGACTTGGACGGATACGTAGATCCAACCAACACATCGATTTGGCACCCAGTACCTAATGATAAATCCGTAATAATGAATTGTCCTTTGTGCTGTTTGGTAAAACCGACAATAAATGTGTCTAGCACTAGTTGATATAACTGACAAATAGGGTGCCCAACACTCCCCGGCACGTAGTCGTAAAACCCTAAACTCTTTCTATCTTATGGCATGCCAATTATACCTGACCCTGCTCGAACAATTAATAGGGTAACAAGTTTTCTCACATTTTGTTTATAAACATTTCTCCATTTCAAATTCATAATCATAATCAACCAATCCAATTTTCCACATATATATAACAACATGTTTCATCACAACCTTAGCACAATTTCACATTTTAAATAATATCTAATATTTCTAAATCTATTTGCGACATTTAAGTAGACATTAAAACATTCCAAAATATACAATTCAGCATAATCATTACAAAAATACATAGAACTATATCGTATTATCTTACCAGGTATAAACATTAAAAGTAGAAGTGTCGATGACTAATATGCTATTTCCCCTTTTTCTCGCTTATCTACTGTTTGACTTGTTTCTTGATCTATACGGTAATTCTTTCAAATTATCAGTTCTAAATACCTTATAACATCTTATTCAATGCATAAGATATCATATTATCATTTTTCACAATTTCCCTAAAGTTTTACAGTTTATTTAGTCCCTAAAACTAAATTAAGCATATATTTCATATTTAAGCTCGAAAATTTTCATACGACTTTAATCTTATCCTTATACAGCCCTCAATCATCTATATTATAAGAATTTCTTGCTAATTTCAACATATTTTCATTTTGGTCCTTAAACTCAAAACTAACAAAAAGCACTTTATAAAATAGTCATATTTTCTATCAAAGCTTCAAATCCTACCACTTAACATCAAAAACTTCAGAAAACATCAATGGCAACTTTTAAAACTTTTAATAGTTTTATGATTTAATACCCAGGCTATCTAGATTAAGCTATAATGATCTCAAAAACATAAAAATTACGAGAAACAAGCCTTGGGAATACTCGTATGCAATGGTTGATTGTGCTTGAAGAAAAGAGCTGTGGCTTCCTTAGGTATTTGGTGTTTTTAATTGGAGAAGAAATAAGGAAATGAAAACAAAATCGATGATAACTTGTTTTATTATTATTTTAACTTAATTTAATTAAATTTTCAATAATAAAATTCAAATAAACCATATACTAGCAAGCCACTAACTATAAAGAGGGTAATTTGCCATATAAAACCTTAAACATTTATTAATTTATCTGTTTAACAAATAAAAAACAATGCCAATTAACTTTTATTATTTTTATGATTTAGTCCTTGTATCTTAATTAACCCTTTAATCTCCAAAATTTTTAGACCAAAATTAAATACACTTATATAACAAATTCAAATATTTAATAAAATTATTTACGACCTTGGTTTTTGGAAACTAGGTCTCAATACCTCATTTTTCAAAACCACTGACTTTAGGTTAGAATCACTTGTACTTTGTTAACTGTTTAATTAACAAATCTATCAAATCGTGATTCACTATTTTACTATACTTGACTCATAAATATTAAATAATAATATTTATAGACTCACTCGTTGAAATTGTGGTCTCGAAACCACTATTTCTGACACCATTGAAAAAAAGTTGTTACAAGTTCAGTCACATGTAAATCAAATTTTGTCTTTTCTACTAGTATATTTCTCTCCGCTACTAATGATGTGTAGATGTATGGATGAGTCGACCTAGGGTCAACTGATGCATGGACAAATATATCAAAAAAGGAAAATGTACCAACATTCAAATTAGGAGCAACAACCTCTTCTCTGGCCTGGATTGCATAGGCTTTAGCAAATGCACGAGCCTTAGATCTCTTTGATGTATCCCTAGCTCCTCCTCGATTACCACTAACACTACTACTAGTCCCTAATTTTCTTTCTCTCAGTGAGGCTGGCACTAGCGCTGTAGTTTGTTCTTTCCTTTCATATACCTTTCTCGGGTAGAACCTTCTACAATGTTCTTTGGAGTTGTATTGGAAACAAGCTCCACTTTTCATCTTACAGTCTCCCACATGGATTCTTCCATAATGCTCAGAAACTGATCTATCCACATTACAAACACTTCTTGTGCTAGATACAGACGTAGCCTGAGGTCGCGGAGTACTCAATCATGTCATGTCTCTCCTCAATATTCCTGAAGGATTGGAGAAAAGAATTTGTAGTTCTCTCTACATTTTGGGTGGCGCTGTTGGGAATGGTCTGGCCATACTAGTTTGTCGGAGTATCTAATCTTGGAATTAGCTTGCTTCTTCTCATTATGCATGTTCAACCGCACCCTAACGTGCATGCGTGGAGGCTTATAAATATAAAATTTAGATAAATAATTGAAGTGAGGTATCTACAGGTGAACAACTTAAATTGTAATAGAGTGAGTTTACAACAAAACATATGGAAAGTCTTTCGAGGATCATACCCAAGGAATTGTTATATTGGAGAAATTTATTACTAATTTAATTACCTAAAAATAATTACTAACCTAGTCGAGTCACGAATTAGTAATGTAGATTCCAAATTAAGATAATAATAAAAATAATTAAACTAAACAAAAGCTAAGTTAAATTATGGGACTCTCTATTCCTAGTTTCAACAATGCGAGCTACTTAGCCTTAAATCAATTGACTCACCAATTATTAATTAAGTTCATAACAACACTTAATTGAATTATTTACCAATCTTAACTAGGAATACCCATTCATTCTTATCTTCGCTAAGAGTTACTACTTAAGATACCATTGCAATCTCTTTAGGCAAATAGATACCCTTTTGGTCTCATCGCTTAACACAAGTCTACTAAAGGCTTACACAATAGGATACCCTTTTGGTCTTATCTGTCTAGATGTTTTACTAGGGTCTTCAATCCTAGTATACTAAGTTATTTAGCAAACTAAATAAATACCCAACTTCAAATAATTATTTACTTAATCGATTAATCAGTTAAACAATCAATTCATGTGAGATATGTATAAAAGCACAAGTGTATTATAATATTTACACAAAAATTCAATTAACAAAAGTAAAGAAAGAGATAAATAAATAGAATAGGGAAAAGAATGCTTATGAATTAATCAATGAAAAAGCGTGTTTTTGAAATAATCTCAGCTCGTAATCATCTCAAATTCAGAATAGAAAACTTCCAACTAAGAAAAAAATTGAAGTAAAAAACCTAATCTAAACTGAAATTTGCGTAAAGAAATCTGTAGAAAAATCGTTAGAAGTCCCTATAACAGCTCATTTTCCAATGGTGTTGGAAACAGTGGTTTCGGGACCACAAATCCGACGAATATGTCTATAATAACTTTTTTTAATTCATACAAGTCGATTATAGTTTTATATTTAATTTTGATTAGATAAATTTTAACTTATTGAACAAATAGTTTAGTATAGTGGATTGTTCCGCAAGTCAAGTGGTATTCGAAAATCAGGTATCGAGACCTCATCTCTATAAACCTAGGCCATAAATATTTTTATTAAATATTTACGGAGTTATTAATTTCGTATGTGAAGGTTCGGTTCAGAAATTTTATTATTTGATAGTTAATTAAGGAAAATGACTAAATTATAAAAGTTGAAAATTTTAATTTCTATTTATTTCTATTAAGTAAGGAGCATAATTAAAGATTTTTAGAGGTTTTAAATGGTAAATATTCCATTTTTATGGTTTTTCTTATGTTAGTGGGGATTATTTAGTTAAAAAGTGATGTTTCATATATTATAAAACATTAGAATATATGTTAAATTAGTTAATAAAATTAGAAAAGAAATGAAAAACATAATTCATTCATCTTCTTCATCTTATAATCGATTCAAAAAGGGGAGAATGAGACCTAGCTCACGTCTAGCTTCAAGCTTCAATTGGTAAGTCATTTTTGATCGGTTTCTCATAATTTTTATGTTTTTGATATCGTTGCAACTAGGTCTAGATAACTCGTACCTCCGTTTTCAAAACTGTTAAAGATTTTAAAACTTGCCATTGATGAATCTTAGATTTTTTTTAAAGAAATTTTTAGATTTGGAAGCTATGAAATGTTTAAAGATTTTTTTATTAAGTAAATTTTGTTAATTTTGGATTTTGGGACTAAGGTGTTAAAATTGTAAAATTTAATGAAATTCTTGTGAAAATGTAATAAATTTGGGCTGTATAGGGACTATGGAAAATTAGGTCAACATGATTTGAGTTTAATTCTGTTAAATTTGAAGTTTCGGGTTTAAGGACTAATTGAATAAAAGGTGAAAGTTTAGGGTAAAAGTGAAAAAATTTTATAAATGGTAAATTACATGAATTTAAGTACTTTAAAGTATTTGAATTGGATAATTGAATTAAATTATTATGTATAGATCAATAAACAGATAAATCGTTGGAAAATATGGAAAAGGAAAAAATTGTTGATTAGTTCTTGGAGTCGTGTTTGTTTCAAAATCAGTTTATGTAAGTTCATGGGTATAGAATAATGATTACTATTGATTAGTGAATGTATATATATGATGTTTAAATTGTGAGTTGGGAACCAAAATGTTATAACTGTGTACAATATGAGAAAGGATTTATATGAAAACTGTTGAATACTTGTTGAATATGTTAAATGTGATTTCTAATTGAATATGATTTGTTTACAGCATGTGTATTGAAAAAAAATGGAAGTGACCTTGATTTATGAAAGTTACAAGTTTTACTAAAATACTTATATGAACGTAGTAAACGATTAGGATATGATTGGCATGCTAATAGGGTTAGAACGCTCATTTGTATAGTGCCTCTATTTGCACTTTGGTGCTTCTAATTGCACATTTGTGCCTCTGTTTGCACTTCGGTGCCTTTGATTGCACATTTGTGCCTCTGTTTTCACTTCGGTGCCTCTGTTATGCATCTTTGATGCCTTTGGTGTGGTGTAGTTACTCGAGTATCTGGGTCATGTTGCTATAGTTCACCGGGCTATAAAAACATGTATTTAATTTTGAAATATTAATGTATACCATTTGAATATTGTATCAAGAATGATTTTGTAATATGTTTCATATTGATGATTATGTGATTAAAGGTATATACTTATATACATATATGAATTAGTTTGGATTGAATTAATTTAAAACAAGAAGCATATGATGAACCATTTTCAGTAATAATCACATGCGTGTCTCGTAAATGATTGACAAGTATGATTAATCTAATTTATTTAGTTTTCACATTGTTTAATTCAAGTAAGTGATTCGGAAATGATATGTTTATATGAACTATTGAAACAAAATGTGATATACAGAATGATTATGAGTTAATGTGTAAATGAAATGGTATGATGAAATGTTTAGATGAAATGGTTATACAAAATGTTTATATGGAAATATATATATATGAAACTATTTTATGAAGTGTTTATACAAAATATTTATGAGAAAATAAATATGGGAAAAGGGACATTTGAAATGAGTACTAGAAATAAAGATGTAAAATGTTAAACGAATATGTGATGGTTGGTTTGTGTATCAAATGTGTTTTTCATGTATATGTTTGATAATACGATAAAGTTATGTGTTCCATAAATGAATTCAACAACTTTATGAGATTTATGTTGTATATAGGTAAATAAGGAACTCATGACCATGATATTGAATTATCTTGTAAAATGTTTAATCTATAACATTTACAGTAAGTTAATGTAACACCCCGAATTTTGGGCCTAGAAGAAATAGGTTTTGAGCAAGGGAACAGTTAGGAACTGCAC
>CM025142.1:16696801-16714757 GCA_013467495.1 Gossypium gossypioides
TTAACATAATCATCCTAGCAAATAGGATTTAAAATATCATTGTTGATGTCAAAAACAATAAACTCAAAGTAAACATGATGAAAATAAATAACAAGAGGAAATAGTAAACTTTATTCAGTTTAGGAACCTTTTGGATCTATTCTGACTGATGTGCTCCTCCGTTCTACTTGATGCTTCTTTTACTAAGTGTTTAAGGGGTAGCTGGCTAAGGAGTGCTTTTGGCAAAGCTTTTGAGGCTAAAGAATAAAGGAGAGATGGGCGACTATGCAAGGGGAAAAGGGAAAAAGAATTGAGATGAGAACTAGTTACAGTGAGAGAGGAATGTTGAGAGATGAGGGATGATCTTAGAAGTGAGGGATGACAAGGTTTTTATAGGTGAAGGTAGTGGTTTGAGTTTACTAAAAATAGGTTTAGATTTCCTTCCTTCCCTCTCTTATGTGGCCGGCCATGCTTTAAGGAACAAAGGATGACCAAGTCTTCTTAATTTCAATTTCAAATTCAAGCTAAAAATGGCTATAGAGTGGACGGTTTCAACAGGGAAGCTGTTGGGCTGGATTCTGATTATTTTCCATCTATAAGGACCTTAAATTAATTAGACCAAAACATATTTTAAAGAAGAGCGACAAGCAAACAATTTTTTCTAAAACAAAACTATTAACAATAAAATGAATCCTAAGTATACACAACCTAATGAATGAATGCTTTTAAGCTAACTCAAAGTACAACTACGGTTTTCTCTAAAATGAGTTTATTTAAGGTCTCCAAAATTAACTTAAGTTAGCTTAGCCATTTCGGTGGATAATGTAGTCTTCTCAATCTAGCCATAACGTCTTGGCGAGATTTGAGAGGTTACATTTAATGGTATCAGAGCCTAGGTTCAAAGCCACGGACTGAGTTTTGATTTTCAAAAATGAGTCTACATGCATGTATAAATGAAAAAGGGGAAATTTGGGAAAAATAAGCCACAGAGAATTTTGAAAATGATAGTCTACAAATAAAAACGAGTCCGAGACTCCGATGCCAATTTCCATAGAAAATATCTATTAAATTATAGGTAAACACTTGAGGTGTATTACTATAAACATAGAACCGGAATATTTAGTATTTAATTTTCCTTTGAAACTGTAAGATAGGAAATTGAAAATTGATTGAAGTTAGCTAGTGATTATTTTTTTTTGAAACTGTAGATCAAATTTAAGACCATATGATACATAATGAATAATTGTAGAAAGATGAACCATGGGGATCAACGTCGAGCTACTAGGTTGAGTCATTTGTTTTTCAAGGAATTGTGTCTAACCTTGAGACGAATGGCATTGTGATTGTGCCTACTTTAGAAGGCAAAAATCAGGAGGTTGGGGATGATGCAGTGTCTCAAGCGATATTGGGAGTCTTAGAAATGATTTTCAAGATTATGGTTGAAACAAATAATATGGAGGGAGAGAGTAAATGCTTAGAGTGCAAGAGAAAGGAAAAGATTAAAGTTTGAAAAAAAAGAGAGTCTGTTTTCACTAGTCCAAATTCGCGACCTTTGAAATGGGCCAGAGAATCCAGACCTCAACAAAAGGATGTAGTAGTTATTATTGGAGAAAATGTTAGATCAACTAAGGTTCCAGTTTGTAGATATTGTGGTAAGCATATCCAACAGAGTTTCTGTTAAAATTGGGAATTACGGTAGAGGAATCTATTAGTAACGTTTCCGTAATTAGATCTGTAAGATATATGTTGGGAATTTAAGGAGGCGCATTGTCTAGAATTGTGTTGGAATTAGAGTTGCGCAGGAAAGCTTGGTGGCTCGGTTTGAAGGAAAAGGGGTAATATATTTTGTGAATAAGAAAATTTCGAGGACGAAATTTCTTTAAGGAGCGGAGAATTGTAACATCCCAAAAATCAAGGGTTAGTATAATTGGGTTTGTGAATCGAGAGAGAGTGTTCATGCCTTAATTTTTTGAGATTATCTATACATTTTTGAGAAATAAATGAGGTATTGATTTGTTGGTTAAGCGTTAGTGAAACGTTCCTTGAAATCTAAGTCAAATCCCTTAGCTCTCTCTATTTTGATTATTTTGCAAATTTTGCCTTAAACCCTAGTATGTGACATGCCTTATTTTTCAAGAGAAATATTGCAAAATTATTTAAAGAATGAGGAAGAAACCTAATGGTTAAAAAAAATATGAGAAAGCATGCAAGTTAAATGAGGTCCCAAGTTCAAATCCTTTCCCTTGCGAAATAATTAAATTTTTCAAAATCCATTATTTTTTTAATGTGTGTGTCAGCCATACCCTTGAACCCTAAGTATAAATACAAATTTTTATTTTATTTTTCAGCCTTTAATTCAGTTTTTCCCTACACTAGTTGTTCACCCACTTTCTCTCCTCTTTTCTCTTAAATTTTTGTTCTTTCTCTCGTTGTTGTCATTGCCTACACCTCCCATTTTACCATACCTTTATTCTTCTTTTTGCTTCAAGATTGTGCACCATATCCTTTACTCTATTGCTGACATTTATCATAATCTAAATCAGTCCCAAATCTAAAATCTTGAACCCTAAGATTGACCCCAACATTGCTAAGAAAATGTCATTGTTGTTTATCTCAACTAGCTTGGGTAAGATCTCTTTTCTCATCAATTTCTTAATTAATCTTGTCAATTAAAAACCAAAATTTATAAATCTAGAATTTGGTGGATTTTAAATGATTTCAAAGGTATTTTTCCAGATTTTAATGAGATCTCAAACCAGTTTAAAATTCAGCCACAATTTTGGCCACCATGAGTGGTGGTGCATGCGCCTATGTGCAAGAAAGGGGGTTGTTTTGTTTCTTGGGTCTTACCCATATTTTTCCAGCACTAAATTTTATTCTTGATGAATTAGGGAGAGACGTTCTTGATGAATTAGTCAATCGGATCCCACAAATCGTGAAGCGTAAGTACAATTAAGGATAACTAGTTTGTTATTTCGACATAGTTGTTGGGTAAAAGTTCTGAAAATCAAATGAAGGAATTTAATAATTAATTAGATACTAATTTGCAATTATATTATTAAATTAGGTGCTGACCCAAATGTCCCAAATCATCTGTAAAGGCGAAGAACGATTGTCGTACGGTTCGCATCGATACATTGTAAAGAATTTAACTAGTTTGGATTCATAAAATAGTTATAATTTCAACAATTGGTTTGAACTCATAAGTGGGTTTTTGGGGGCTAGTTTAATGGTAAATTGATTGGATTTATATTGAAATTTGGTTTAGGTTCGTTTAAGGAATTATTAAGGAAAATTGGAAGATTCGCTAGTATGCTGCAAGAAAGCAAAAAATAAGGTGTGGGTCCTAAACTCATAAAATTTTTTGAAAATGTTAAATAGCATGTTATATTTGATAAATTAGCTTGCTGATTGGATTCACTTAATAGAAAAATTATTGATTTTGTAAGTGGCTGAACCAGGTATGTTTCGAGCCTTAAAAGATTGTCATATTGGCATAATTTCTAGTTTGATAGTCTGAATGTTTGATTGAGTTTGTAATTGCATATTTTAGTTATGAGATATGAGAATGTTTGACTGAATGATATAATGTGTTGAGATATTAAGCTTATGTATGATTTAAACGCATAAGATATTTGTTATATTGTGTACTGAAAAGGGTGTTATTTAAGCACAATGAAAATCCATAAAGTATGTGAAATTGAATGATATTGATTGATACCAACACAATGATAATTTGAAAGATTGGAACACTGTTTCCATTTACTAAAAACATGTGATTATTGAGGACATGCCAAGCATGTCAAATGAATGTGAAAAGTATTGAGTTATGATTATGTTTGAGATTGTGTGACATATTACATATGCATTGGGTTGGGATTTTATAGTTGACGAAGAAGTTCCATGGAGTACTGGTGGCATATTAAGTCCGCATTATTCGTAGTCAGTGCACTGCACCTGGAGTATCGAAGGGAATGGCGATTTATAGAATTTTTATTGGTAGCTTGTCTACATTTTTACGGGCAAAATTTTTTGCATATTGTTATTGGTGGTTTGAACCACAACGGGCTTAAGCTCTGAATGTTTTGGAGTTCGGATGACGGGTTTTGGGGAACGCGTGGTGTGTAGTGGATGGTATGGGTAGGAACCCTTTTGCATTGCATCATGCTCACGACATATTCAAATGTTATTGGTTTATTATATGTGTTGTATTGTGTTGTATTGAATGGCATTGAAATTTATGATTGTTACTCGAATGAATGATGTCTATGTAATGATATAAAATTTGATGATGGCTATGTAATGATATAAAATTCCTATGATAGTTCTGTTTTCTTCTGTTAAAGCTAATTTGTTTCACTGCATTCAAATTTAAGTTTGTTTAAATAATTATTTGACTCACACTGAGCTTTTCATAAGCTCACCCCCAATAATGTTTAACTTTTCAGGTAAACCTCGAAATTAGGATCGAACTCGGCATTCAGAGAATCACCTTGGGCCTCGGACTACTTTTAATAAGTATTAATCAGTCTCTATTGGTTTTGGTTTGTAATTTTTAATGACTTTTCTTCTGGGATTTTTGCATGCATGGATTACTCAAGCATAATAAACGGATAATGCATGATATCAGACTTAAGTAAAATTTGATATTGTTTTCTAGTTTCCGCTGCATTGCAAAGGAACTATTTTTGAAAACCAAATCTATAAGGCAACTAAGTTTCCAAAATGACTTGAAAAATGGTTTTTTCACTGCATTAGTTTAACATCAAGTTTTTTTTAAGAAAAGTGACAAGCAAACAGTTTTTATAAAACAACACTATCAACAATAAAATGAATCCTAAGTATACACGACCTAATGAATGAATTCTTTTAAGCTAACTCAAAGTACAACTACGATTTTCTTTGAAATTAGTTTATTTAAGGTCTTCAAAAGTAATGTAAGTTAGCTTAGCCATTTCGGTGGCTAATATAGCCTTCTCAATCTAGCCATAACATCTAGGTCGGGTTTTGGAGGTTACTTGAATCGATCGAAAGCTCACATTATCTAGCCATTTTAGTATATCTCATAATTTTGTTTTGAGTTGTGGCATGTATATAGGAATTTTGTTGTCAATATGCAAATGATATGCTAATTGCATAATTAGTGCAATAGATGATGTGAAAATGTTTGGATGATGTCTTTTGGTTTGGTAATCCTAGTGATGAATATATGGTCATAATGCTTGAATTGGTGATTTGATATGTGTTTTTCATATTTGGTTATTTTGGATGAAGTTTGGGTATGAATTGATGAACAATGATATGTGCTTTAGATAGCTAAATTGTTATTTTGAGAGTCTATTAAATGTGGTGTCTTTGAAGGACACATTGGTTAGTTATTTGGGTGTTTGAATGAATAAAATTATGGTCTTTTGTGGTTAGGTAACTTTTTAGCATGAAATGAATTTTCTAAATTGATGTTTTTTCCATTTTTGAAATAAGTATCGATACTTTGGCATTTGGTATCAATACTTGACCCAATGAACAATATCCAAACAAAACAGAATGCCAAAATGATATCGATTTTTAATTAAGTATCGATACTTTTTTGTAAAATATCGACACCATCAACTAATTATTGATACCATTGTTTTACAAATAAAACAAAGTTGAGTTTTTGTATCAATTTTCAATTGAGTATCAATACCCTTTTGTAAAATATCGATACCATCAACTAATTATCGATACCATTTTTTTTACAAAGAAAACATAATTGAATTTTTGTATTGATTTTTCTGAAAGGTATCTATTGGGTACTGATTCCAATTGCGGAACTTTCATTTAGCTTTAAAACTTAATGTTTTTGAGATTTAATCCTATTGTATGTTTAAAGTTTACAAATATATCTTCTTAGACTTTTGAAATTAAATTACATGTATTAGTTTACATGTGATTGATATAATAAATATTAGAGTTTTGCATATAATAAAGTGATTATCAATTGTCTAGCTTTGTCGTAACATCGTTTATTCGATTCTGGCAACTGGATCGGGTAAGGGTGTTACAAATAGAGAAATTGAAAACATTCAGAAATTATTATGGTTTCTCCAAAATGGAGAAATGAAATCATTTGTAAATGAATGTGGTTTTCTCAAAATGGAAATGGAAATGAAAATGAAAATGAGAAATGATTCGTTTGCAAATGTACATGGATTACTCAGAAATGATTGAAAGAATGAGTTTATGTTTTTGAGAAGTTTTAAAGCCCAAAAATGAATTTTATTGGGGGTAAAATTGGGATAAGAAATTATTTAATTGGAAAATTAATGTTTATTTTGGAAAAAAAGAAAAAATATGTATTAGGTTGGATTAAATTAAAAAGTGATGGGTTAAAAGTCCAGAAAGCACATATACTGGGCCCAATACAATGAGAGACCTAAATCTCCATCATAATACATACGAGGAAAAACACACTCTATAAGTCCATCTCCTAGTTAGACTAGGAAGTTGTTTTTCTATTTGAAATAAACCTCTATTATTCAACAAGGGTCCTACCTTCTTTCCTTATAAATAGATGACATCGGTAGGTCTATTTACACAACTTTGTGAGATTGTTATTCAGCTGAAAAATAGAGAGAATTTATTCTCAACTATTAATTATATTTTTCCAAAATAACAATTCTACCGATTTCTATTAAAGAAGAGAGAATTTTTATTTTCAGCCCAAAAAGAAAAAAAATTGCTAGTTCTGTGCTTTGATTCAATTGATTTGAGCCCACACTTGAAGCAATTCGTGGTACGATAATAGCAAATAAGTTCATTTGGTGAAAGCCAAAAAAATTAAGGATCTTCTTATTCAAAAACATAGGTATGGCTTCAGTCTAAGGTTTATTGCTATAAATATCACAAATTGGGTCGATTTTCAAAATTTTAATTTTTCACTTGTAAGAAAACCATTTTCAAATCGAATTTTTTCCAATAGTCACTGCTAAGGAACTATGGGAAAAATTTGAGATAAAATACATGACAAAAGATGCTACTAGTAAGAAATTTCTTGTCATACATTTCAATAATCATCAAATGATTGATGATTATTCTGTCATGGAGTAATTTCATGATATTGAAAAAAAAGTTGAATCAGTTTAAGCAATATGATATGGAAATGGATGAAATGATTGTTGTATCCTTCATTATAGACAAACTTCCTCCATCTTGGAAAGATTTTAAAAGAAGTTTCAAACATAAAAAAGAGGGAATATTTTTTGAGGCTTTAACAAATCATATTCGTATTGAAGAAGAAAATTGAAAGCAAGATCAAAACCTAGATTATGAAAATGCCAAAGTACATTTTACGGAGGAAGTACAGAGTACTAAACCATCCAAGAGAAAGTTCAAATAGACTGTTAGAGCACTTAAGTTCAAAAAGAAACAAAAGGGCTCATTCTACCATTGTGGTAAGCCGGGATATTTCAAGAATGAATCTCGATTTTTAAAGAAGAAATCTTCTTCTAAGGCTTATAATAAAAAAAAGTTTGTTGCTATTATTTCTGAAATTAATATTACACAAGATGATAATTCATGGTAGATTGATACTGGAGCAACCAAACATGTGTGTAACGACAAAATCATGTTCAGAAAGTTCACCTAATGTGAATATGAAAATGACTTGTAAATGGGAAATTCTTCCACCGCAACAATCGAAGGCAAAAGGTCTATTCAACGACAATTCACTTCTGGAAATGTTTTAAACTTGAATGATATATATTATGTACCAGAAGTTAGGAAGACTTTAGTGTTTGAAAGTCTATTGAATAAGTTTGTTTTCAAACTTGTTTTTAAGGCAAATAAGTTTATTTTGTCTAAAGGAGGAATTTTTTTAGGGAAAGGGTATATGTACGAGGGTATGTTCGAATAGATTATCCATCAAGTTTCAGCCCCTTATAAAGTACAACAAAATGGTGTAGCTGAAAGGAAAAATAAAATCCTGACTGAAATGGTAAATTCAATGTTATCATATTCAAGTCATGGACAAGGTTTTTGGGGAGAAGTTGTTCGAATAGATTGTCATATGTTGAATAGAGTTCCTAATAAGTAAACTAAAATAACCTCCTATGAATAATGGAAGAAAATGAAATCAAACCTTAACTATTTTAAGGTTTGGGGCTGTAGAGATATTATCAAAGTTCAACCATCTAAATGTAAAACTTTAGGTGGAAAAGGAATTGAATGCATATTTATATCATATGATTCAATTTCAATTAATATTGTTATTCAATCAAGAGATGCCATTTTTATTGAAAATAAATTTTGTTCTATTTTAAGACATTTATATCCACAATAATTCATTCATTCTTCAAATGAGAATGAGATTCCATTGGAACAAGTTGATAATAATGATGAACCTTGTCAAGAATTAAGAAGAAGTAAAAGGATTAAATGGGTAAAAAAATTTTGGACCAAATTTCATTATGTTCCTTGTAAAAGGTAAATATTAAAGTATACGCAATAAGATATCTTATTGCTATAATACAAAATAAGATCCTATTACACTTGAAGGAAAAAATGAATTCTCAAGACTTTGCTTTTTGGAAAGAAGCTATAAATGATGAGATGAATTCAATAATGGGAAATCAAACTTGTACCTTACTTGATCATCCACCAGGTTCCAAACCAATAGGCTGTTGGTCTACCGCAAATCGTTGTAGCGAATTAAACCATTTTCATACTTGAGGATCTCATATAAAAGTAATTTAGTTAAGTTTTTACTTAGTTTTTAATTTCATTTCACAAATAATAAAAAGTGTGATTTGAGCCATTTACATGAACTTATGGGCCAAAATAGGCCTAAAGGATGGCTAACGTATTTAGTGAGCGTCTAAGACATCATTCAGAGGCATAAGAACATGAGATTGGCCACGATGTTGCAACATGGAGGGTTGATGTCGCAACATAGGGAGCAAAGCACTTAAAAGGAGTAAAATGCCTTCAGTGTTGTAACATAGACAGAGTGTGTTGCGACATAGCCCTAAAATCTAGCCTGAGCTTACAAACTGCCATCAGTGTCGTGACATAGGCAGTAAGGTGTCGTGACATCGCCTTGATGAGGGGAATTGATGATCCAAGGATGTTTTGGTCCACAAAATTGACTTTAATGCTAAAACGTCAACTGAATTAGGTCAATGGATGACAACCAACCCTAAGCCTATCAACAGACAACTCTAAACACTTCCTAGACAGTTTTTATTGAAGTTTGAGTAGACGACTTTCATTTATTTTTATTCTTAGTTTCTTTCTAGTTTATTTTGTACTTAGGTTTCTTTTATCATTGTAATTTTACTTTTTCTTTTCTTTCATTCTTTGGATGATTTGTAGAGACAATCAAATCTTTGCGGATTATCATTTGTGCTAAATCAATATACCAGGATTCTTCTTCAATTATATTCGTGATCTATTATTTATGTTTATCTTTTCAATCAAGTTTATGATGTTTATTAGATCCACGAGAAACTAGTCCTTTTATGAGAGATTAGCGAGTGGACGAGGGAGTAATTAACTTCTATGTAGGGTTTCTTAGTAGATTAGCTAGTTGGGATAAGAAGAACTTAAACCCTAGGCCTGACAACCCTAGGAAGTCATCTAGGTGTGAATGAACCCCAAATTGGTATTGCCTGTCTATGAAAACCTTACCCCGATCTGGTTTAGACTGTGAGGTCGAGAGATAAGTAGTTCTTATCGACTCAATAGTTTAGTGGAAGATTGAGAGATCTTGCTAGGTTAATGACTAGTTGATTGAATAGAACTCGAAATAGGAGTTTATTATGACCACCGAAGCAAGTTAGTTTTTCGTCCATAGAATTGATAAAGTCTACAAATTATTTTCTTGTCTTTATTTTAATGCATTTAAATTATTTTTATAAAATATGATTTTTCATCACCTTAGGATTCATCGTAATATAATTTGATTAAATTACTAATTAGATCTATTAACATAAGAGTTAGGGTTAGTTTAGTTTCGCCTCCCTTAGGTACGATCCTCAGAGTACTCTAATACTTCGTTGTATAAATCTATATACAACCTGACTAGTATACTTGTGGAAATTGCCTAACGATTATATTTGGTTGTATGATTTACACTCTAGGCGTTAGTACGTCTAGAGGCGGTGAAGTTGTTGGAGTCATTGCCGGGGAGGTAATGCCACTCAATTAGTTTTAAGTTTTATGTTTAATAGAATAATTTGGAAAATTTTAAATTATAGATATGATTTTAATTATTAGTTGTTTCTATTTTTTTACTAACATTTCTCTTTTCTCCATGGACAGTAGTGTTCGTGGAAAGTAATGGATATTAGCGACAAGACATCCATAAGGGAAGCTTGTAAAACTAACCATATGAAACTTAACTTGTAACATACCTCTTCCGAATTAATTTGTTGATCGAATTTAGTAAGATGATGCGGGTGTTAAGGGCAATTCCCTTTAACATGAACAAGTTAAAGCCTAGTATTGCTCGACCTGTTATTAAGAATCTCCATTTTGAATTGAACCCTTGTAACACCCCTAACCCTGTTCTGGCGACGAATACGGGTTAGAGTTGTAACAACCAATTTTTAGTGAAATCGGAATAGTGGTTTCAGGACCACAAATCTGATGTGAGAATATTTATTTTTATTATTATTTTAATGTCTGCAGTATGTTAGTAGTATCGTATAAAAACCTCGTTAAGAAATTTTACCGTTTACATGCTTAATTCGATAAAAAAGACTAATTTGCAAAAAGTGCAAAACTTGAGTTCTATAAGTTAAGGGATTAAATAGCTATGAAATTAAATGATTGAAGGGTTTATGTTGTAAATAAACCATTAAAATCATGAGTGGACAATTATGGACACTTTATTGGGTGATTTAATGGTTATATTACAAGGTTAATTAAGCAATTTAATAAATAAATTAAGTAAAACAAAACAAAATTTTGGTATCATCTTTCTCACTTAGTTTCCACCAATTTTTGGAAAAAGAAAACACCATTTTTGGTGCTTTGAAGGTTCGACTAGGCTACCTTGTGCATGTAAACAATTTTTCATCCCGTTTTTAATGATTTTTATGTTTTCGGGATGGTTGTAGCTTAATCTAGCTAGCCCAGGAACTAATTTGCAAAACTGCCAAAAGATTTTAAGTTTTTCCATGAACGAATCCATGTTGTTTATGAAGTTTGATGATAGAAAATGAAATCTTTTTGTTAGATAAACAACTTTTGTCAAGTGGTTTTCGATGAATTTGTCAATTAGGGATTTAATTGTAAAACGTAAAATATTCATGGTGTATTTTGTGAAATGAAATGTGTGGGCTACTATAAGCTTTTATGATATTCGGTTAGGCTTGGGTAGGGATGAAATTTCATAAATTTTATTTTACGAGCCTAAGGACTAATTTGTAAGAAATCAAAAGTATAGGGGCCAAATTGTAATTTTGCTAAAATGTGAATTTAGTTAAATTGGTTAGAATGATTATTGAATTGAGCTAAATTTATTCATTTAGATTAAGATAAACAGCGTACGGTTCTAGATCGAGCAAAAAAAATCTTTAGATTAGTCGACTTCATTTTTCTACGTTTATGTCGAGGTAAATTCGTGCATTTAAGTTTTGTTTTTATTTTATGAGTTGAATGCTATTATTGTATAATATTAAATTGACTGTTTACAAAAAAATCCAATGGCGTAAGGGCAATTATCGACGAATGAAAAGGAATAACTTCAACTATCGATTATGAAAAGGGATGGTGACGACCATGGAGCTATGAAAAAGGATGGCTTTGGCTATCAATCTATGAAAAGGGATGACTTCGACTATCAATCTATAAAAAGGGATGATGATGACCATCGAACTATGAAAAGGGATAATGATGACCATCGAATTATGAAAAGGGATAGCTTTAGCTGTCGAACTATGAAAAGGGAAAACTTCAGTTATTGAATTACGAAAATAGATGTGTTAATCATCGTATTATTACCTCGTGTGAGCTTCAGTAAGAGCTTTCAATGTAAATTACATTAATATGGTGAAAGGTAGGTAATGTGTACCTTTGTGGAAATTAAAAGTAAGAATGTATATATATGAGTTTTCGAATTAGTTGTGCCCATGTTGATTTGGGATATACATGCTTTGTGGTTGTTTAATGTATTGACAAATTTAGACTATATTTGTTACGAACTTACTAAGCATGACATGTTTAGTTTGTGTATATTTTTCTGTGTTTGTAGTTGTCGGAAGCTCGCTCGGGTTGGAAAGTCATCAGAGATCTATCACATTATCTATCGACTCTTTCGGTACTTTCGGATGTTTAATTTTGGTTATGATGGCATGTAAAGGTATCTTGGCTAATGTCAGTCCTATGTTTTGGTTGTTGGAATAGCCATTTTGTTTGGCTTGTGATTTAGCATTTTGATGTTGATATGAGCTTAATTTTTGGTTTGTAAAGATTAACCTTATTATGGTCGATGTTTACCTTAATATGTTTGAATTATGATAGATGAATATGCATATTGTATAAGTCTTGTAACTTGATGTGGATTGTTAACTTGTTAAGAAATGTATATATATGTCTATTGATGTTAGTGAATGAATGGCATATTTTGTACCATGTGATAGGTAATGGTAAGTTAATTCAATGGTTTGAATTAATGCAAGTTTAATTGAAATTTATCTAGTTATTTTGGTCATATTGAATACATGGTTGAACATGTTTTTATATTGTCATTTCAGGTGCCTAAGGGCATATTGGTTGTATGATGTTATACCTAATGTATATGATTTTTTTTATGCTTGATTTTGGTTCCTTATTAAGGCTAGTGCATAAGTGTAATTTGGTTTTTAGGTATATGCTAGTTTGGGTGAGAAAAATGGCTTGTAAAATGGCCTATTTTCATCCATATGGGCAGAGACACGAGTATGTGTCTCAGTCGTGTGTGGTACACGGCCAGGTGACACAGCCATGAGTCCCTAGGTGACACATGGCAAGTTGAAAGTAACATGCAAGCCTCCGTTCAAGAGTAGCGTCAAGTGGTTTGAGGCCCGTATCTGAGGGTTGAGAAGGGGAAGCTAAGGAATCTTTCTTTCAAATGATGAATGAGTGGTTTATCGAGTTCGTACGGATGAACCCGGCTGCTCAACAACCTCCACCCCCACCTATTCCCCAACCGGTCCTCGTTATTCCTCAAAGTTTAGAACCTTTACGAGTGAATAAGCCGCCTATTGACCAAATTCACAAATATGGGGCTGAAGAATTTTGAGCTATAGTTGATGATAATCCTGAGAGAGCTGAGTTTTGGTTAGAGAATACTATTCGAGTTTTCGACTAGTTTTCTTGTACACCAGCTAAGTGTGTAAAGTGTGCAGTATCTCTACTAAAAGATTCATCATATTAGTGGTCGAATACCTTGATTTAGTTGTGCCGAGGGAGTGTATCGACTAGGAATTCTTTCAAAGCGAGTTAAAAAAAAAGTACATTAGTCAAACATTTCTGGATCAAAAGCGTAAAGAATTTCTTGAGCTTAAGCCAGGTCGTATGACAGTATCAAAGTATGAATGGGGGTTTGTTCGATTGAGTAAATATGCTCGAGAGTGTATTTCGACTGAGACTACAATGTGTAAACGACTTGAAGACAAATTAAACGAGGATATAAAGCTTCTATTTGGGAATCTCGAACTGAAAGAATTCATTGTTTTAGTTGCCAGAGCAGATAAAGCCAAAGAGCTTAGCAAAGAGAAAAGAAAAGCTGATTTTAAAGCCAGAGATTTAAGAAAAAGGTCGATTAGAAAGTCGTATCAATCACAATCGAAGAGATCGAAAGAACACCATAGCCATTCGATTGTATCAGTGGGACACCTTGATAGAGACTTTGGCAAACATTATGCAGGTTCCAAGACGCAAGCTACATCAGTGGCTAGTGCAGGTAGCGTTAAAGACAATAAACCTGATTGTCAACGGTGTGGGCGTCGATATTTTGGTGAGTGCAAAGCAAAATACGGGGTAGACTTTGGCAAACATTATGCTTAAATGTGGTTCATTTAAGCATTTTATCCGTGATTGCCCAAAAATATCTGAGAAAGAGAAAGTTCAAAATGTTCAACCCAGCAACACTACAAAGAGGGGTAGACCACCTCGCAACCCTAGAAATGTGAGTGGTAGCCATGGTCTAATAAAAGACTGTGCTATGAGATCCGAGGCACAAGCACCAGCTAGGGCTTATGTTATGCGCGCACGAGAGGAAGCTTTTGCGCCAGATGTTATTACGGGTACTTTCTTTATCTTTGACACTGATGTTATTGCTTTGATTGATTCGGGATCAACTCATTCATATGTGTGCATGAATTTAGTATCTAGTAAGAATTTACCTATTGAGTCCACTGAATTCGTGGTTAAAGTGTCGAACCCCCTAGGTCAACATGTATTAGTTGATAAAGTTTGCAAGAACTATTCGTTGATGACTCAGGGTTACAGTTTTCTGGCTGATTTGATGTTGTTGCCATTTAACGAGTTTGATGTGATTTTGGGCATGGATTGGTTAACTCTACATGACGTTGTAAACTGTAGATGGAAGCTTATTGTATTGAAATGTTAGAATGGTGAGACATTTCGTATTGATTCAAATAGTGTGAGTGGTTTGCCTATGGTTATTTCAGCTATGTTAACGCAGAAATATGTGAGAAAAGGTTGCAATGCTTACCTTGCATATGTGTTGGATATGAAAGTGTCTGAATCAAAGCTTGAATTAGTGCCGGTGGTTTGCGAGTATCCTGATGTGTTTCTAGAGGAGTTACTTGGATTACTGCCAATCAGAGAAGTTGAGTTTGCTATTGAACTACTACCAGGAACATCACCGATCTCAATAGCACCTTACAAAATGGCTCCTACTGAGTTGAAAGAGTTGAAAGCACAGTTGCAAGAATTGAAAGATAAGGGTTTTGCTCGACCTAGCTTTTCACCTTGGGGTGCACTGGTTCTGTTCGTTAAGAAAAAGGATGGATCAATGAGATTGTGTATTGACTACCGTCAGCTTAACAAGGTTAAAATCAAGAACAAATACCCACTGCCTCGAATTGACAATCTATTCGATCAGTTGAAAGGTGCCACAATATTTTCAAAGATTGATCTTCGCTCTGGTTATTATCAGCTTCGAGTGAAAGATTTGGATGTGCCGGAAACTACATTCAGAACCAGGTACGGACACTATAAATTTATTGTGATGCCGTTTGGTTTAACTAATGCACGTGCAGTATTTATAGACTTGATGAAAAGAATTTTTAGATCGTATTTAGACAGATTTGTTGTGGTATTTATTGACGACATTCTTGTACATTCACGAGATGAGTCTGAGCATGCTGAGAACTTGAGAATTGTGTTGCAAACCCTGCGAGATAAACAATTGTTTGCTAAATTTAGCAAATGTGAGTTTTGGCTCTAAGAAGTTGGTTTTTCGAGACATATAGTATCAACTGATGGCATTAGAGTTGATCCAAGTAAAATTTCAGCAGTTATTGACTGGAAACCACCGAGAAACGTATCTGAAGTTAGAAGTTTCCTAGGATTAGCTGGTCATTATAGAAGATTCATAAAAGGGTTTTCGATAATAGCTACACCGGTGACGCGACTATTACAGAAAGATGTAAAGTTTGAATGGTTTGAGAAATGTCAACAAAGTTTCAATTAGTTGAAAGCACTGTTAACCAAGACACTAGTTCTAGTTCAACATGAATCGAGTAAAGAATTTGTGATTTTTAGCGATGCATCATTAAATGGTTTAGGCTGTGTTTTGATGCAGGAAGACAAAGTAATAGCTTATGCTTCCAGGTAGTTAAAACCATACGAAAAGAATTATCCGACACATGACCTAGAGTTGGCAGCTATCGTATTTGCATTGAAAATTTGGCGACACCATTTGTTCGGTGAGAAATGCCATATTTTTTTCGATCATAACAGTTTGAAGTATCTAATGTCACAGAAATATTTGAATCTGAGACAGCATAGATGTCTCGAACTGTTAAAAGATTATGAGTTGATCATTGATTATCATTCGGGAAAAGTAAACGTAGTTGTTGATGCTTTGAGTACAAAGTCCTTTTATGCTCTATGAGCGATGAATATGCGATTGACATTATCTGACGATGGCTCAATCTTAGCCGAGTTGAAAGCTAGACGGATGTTTTTACAGTAGATCTATGAAGCTCAAAAGAGTGATGACAAGTTGCTAGCTAAATGAGCACAGAGTAAGTCAACTTTCGATTCAGAATTTCAGATAGGACCCGATGATTGTTTATTGTTTAGAGGTAGAATTTGTGTATCAAAAAATCCAGAGCTCATCAAGAGAATCTTACATGAAGCTCATAATGGTAGCCTGTCCGTTCATCCAGGAAGTAATAAGATGTACAATGATATGAAATAGATATACTGGTGGCCGGGAATGAAACGTGAGATTTTTTATTTTGTATGTAGATGTTTAGTATGTCAGTCAGTAAAAGCTGAACATCAGGTACCATTGGGATTATTGTAGCCAATGATGATACCGAAGTGGAAATGGGATCAAATTACTATGGATTTTGTATCGGGATTACCCTTGTCTCCGAGGAAGAGAGATGCAATTTGGGTTGTCGTTGATATTTTGATGAAGTTTGCACATTTTATTCCAGTACTTACAGATTATTCTCTTGAGAGATTAGTTGAGTTTTATGTTGATGAGATTGTCAGATTACACGGGGTGCAAATTTCCATTATTTTGGATAGAGATCCACGGTTTACATCACGATTCTAGAGCAAGTTGCAAGAGGTTATTGGTACATGGATACATTTTAGTACTGCTTTTCATTCTCAGACAGACCGTCAGTCTGAACGAGTGATCCAGGTACTGGAAGATATGTTTCAATGTTGTGTTTTAGAATTTGAAAGCAACTGGGAGAAATATTTACCGTTAGTTGAGTTCGCGTACAATAACGGTTATCAATTGAGCATAAAGATGGCACCTACGAAGATTTGTATGGTCATAAATGCCGAACTCTATTGTATTGGACTAAGCTCAGTGAGAAAAAGATTCACGGGGTTGATTTGATTCGAGAGACTGAAGAAAAAGTGAAGGTGATCCGAAATAGTTTGAAAGCAGCTTCAGATCAACAGATATCGTATGCAAATTTAAAATGTAAAGATATTGAATTTCAAGTCAGCGATAAAGTGTTCTTGAAAGTATCGCCCTAGTAGAAAGTTCTACGGTTCGGTCGCAAAGGAAAGCTAAGTATGCGATTTATTGGGTCATATGAGACTACTGAAAGGATCAGACCTGTTGCGTATCGATTAGATTTATCGTCAGAACTAGAAAAGATTCCTAATGTCTTTAACGTGTCTATGTTACGACGGTATCGATCTGACCCTTCACATGTTATCTCCCCGACGGATGTTGAGATTTAGCTTGATATGTTGTAGAGTGAGAAACCGATCAGAATTTTGGCACGAGAGGTGAAAAAAATTAAGAAATAAGAACATAATTTTAGTAAAAGTTCTCTAGTAACAACACGAGATAGAGGAAGCCACCTGGGAACTTGAGGAAGCTATGAAAAAGCAATATCCGAACCTCTTTCTTGGTAAGATTTTCGGGGACGAAAATTCTTTTAGGAGGGAGAGTTGTAACAACCTATTTTCAGTGAAATTGGAATGGTGGTTTTGGGACCACAAATCCAATGTGAAAATATTTATTTTTATTATTTTAATGTCTACAGCATGTTACTAGTATTGTATAAAAAATCTCGTTAAGAAATTTTATGTTTTCGGGATCGTTGTAGCTTAATCTAGCTAGCCCAGTGACTAATTTGCAAAACTATTCAAAGATTTAAGTTTTGCCATGAATGAATCCATGTTTTTTTATGAAGTTTGATGATAGAATATGAAATCTTGTTGTTAGATAAACAACTTTTGTTAAGTGATTTTTGATGAATTTGTCAATTAGGGATTTAATTGT
>CM025142.1:16720705-16731428 GCA_013467495.1 Gossypium gossypioides
AATATAACAAATATCTCATGCATTTAAATCATACATAAGTTTAATATCTCAACACATTATATCATTCAGACAAACATTCTCATATCTCATAACTCAAATATGCAATTACGAACTCAATCAAACATTCATACTATCAAACTAGCAATTTTGTCAACATGTAAGTCTTTTAAGGCTCGAAACATACCTGGTTCGGCCACCTACAAAAACAATAATTTGGCTATTAAGTCAATCCAATCAGCAAGCTAATTTATCAAATATAACATGATTTCAAAAAATTTTATGAGTTTAGGACCCATACCTTATTTTTCGCTTCCTCGCAGCACAGAAGGGAATCTTCCAATTTTCCTTAATAATTCCTTAAACGAACCTAAACCAAAATTTAGTATATATTCAATAAATTTACCATTAAACCAGCTCCTAAACACCACTTATGAGTTCAAACCGATCGTTTAAATTATAACTATTTTTTGAATCCAAATTAGTTAGATTCCTTACACTATATCGATGCAAACCGTACATACAATCGTTCTTCACCTTTACAGATGATTTGGAGTGGTTGAGTCAGCACCTAATTCAATAATATACTGGAAAATCAGTAGCTAATTAATAATTAAATTCCTTCATTTAATCAATTCATAACCTTTACCCAACAACTATGTCGAAATAACAAACTAGTTACCTTTAATTGCACTTACGCTTCACGATTTGTAGGTTTCGAATGGCCAATCGATCAAGAACATTTTTCCCTAATTGAAATGGGTTTAAAAGATGAATAGGAGGGTTCAAGAACTCAAATTGATTCTAGAATAATATAGGCAAGAACCAAGAAACAAAATAGCCCCCTTTCTTGAACATAGGCACACGCACCACCATCCATGGTGGCCAAAATTGGGGCTGAATTTTACAATGGTTTGAGATCTCATTAAATTCTGGAAAAATACCTTTGAAATCATTTAAAATCACCCAAGTTCCAGATCTATAAATTTAGGTTTTTAATGGATAAGATTAATTACGAAATTGAAGAGACAAGAGACCTTAGCCAAGCTAGTCGAGAGAAACAGCAATGACACTTTCTTGGCAATGTTCGGGATCAATCTTGGAGTTTAAGATTTCAAATTTGGGGCTGATTTTAATGAGGAAAAATGAAAAAAATATGGTGGAAAATATGTTAACAAATCTTGTGGCAAAAAGAAAAAGTAAAAGAAAGAGATGGTAAGACTAAGTGTAGGTGACAACAACAATAGAGAAAAAGAGAACAAATTAAAATCAACGAGAATGAGAAGAGGAGAGGAATGGCTAGGGAAATGAGAAGGAGGATTAAAGGCTGATTATTAGTGAAAATTTAATATTTATACCTAGGTTAACTAGGCTTGGATGGCCCACATATTAAAACAAGGGGTTTTTGTCAAAAAAATTAAATTATTTGCATGGGAAGGGAATTGAAGTTAAGACCTCAAGGATAAATTCACTAATGTTTAAACATCAAACCAATAACTCATTCTTGATATAATTTGAAATATTTATCTCACATACTAGAGTTTAAGGTAAAATTTGCAAAATAAGAAAAATGATGCGAGAGAAGAGATTTGAACTTGGGTTTTAAGAAAGGTTACACTAAGACTTAACCAACAAACCAATACCTCATTTATTTCCTAAAAATGCATATATAATTTTAAAAAAATTAAGGCATGATCACTCTCTCTCGATTCACAAACCCGATTCTACTAACCCCCGATTTTTGGGATGTTACACAACTTCTACAAAATGAAACATCGTTCATATTTAATAAAGAGTGCATCCAAGCTTTTGAGGTAATAAAGAAAAAACTTGACTCTGCATCTATTATTATTAATCTTGATTGGTCGAAACCTTTTGTTATTATGTGCGATGCTAGTGATTATGTTGTAGGAGTAGTGTTGGGGCAGAAAAGGAACAGAACATTTTGCGTTATTCACTATGCAAGTAAGACATAAATTTAGCATAGTGCAACTATACTACTACTGAAAAAGAAATACTTTCCATTATGTTCGAATGTGAAAATTTTCACCCCTATTTAATGACAAATACAATATATGTCTACAACAACTGCTCTGCTTTGAAACATGTTATGAAAAAGAATGAAACAAAAGCTCGAGTAATGATGTGGGTTTTATTGCTTCAAGAATTTGACCTATGGATAATAGATTCAAAAAGAACGAAAAATCAAATTATGGATCATCTTTCCAGAATAGAGAATGAAACAGAAATGGAAAATTCTAAAGAGACAAAAGAAACCTTCATTGATGAGCAATTATTTAATGTAGAGTTGTATAAAAAAGGGTACAAGGACAATAAAATGCCATGGTACGCTGAATATGTCAACTACATCGCTAGCGGGGTCTTTCTAGTAAATTCTTCTTGGCAACAAAAGAAGAGAATTATACATGAATAAAAAATATATATTTGGGAAGAACCATAAGTTTTCAGGCAGTGTGCAGATCAATTAGTCCAAAGATATGTAGCTGAGGAGGAGAAAAATGATTTTCTACAAAGGTGCCATACTTCACCATGTGGCGAACATTTTAGAGGAAAGAGGACTGCCTAGAAAATACTACAATCAAGATTCTATTGGCCTACCATGAATAGAGATGCTTATGAATTTGTACAAAGGTGCGATAGATGTCAACAAACCAAAAGTATTTGATGTATGGGGAATTTATCTCATGGGACCTTTCCCAACTTCATTCGAGAATGAATATATTCTATTAGTCATTGATTACGTCTCCAAATGGGTTGAGGAAACAACCCTTCCCACGAATGATACAAGGTCAGTAGTCAAATTTTTAAGGAAAACTATATTCTAAAGATTTGGAACTCCCTAAGCTCTAGTGAGCGATGAAATATCTCACTTTTGTAGTAAAAAGTTTGAAATAGCTCGGCCAAATATAGTGTAAGGCATCGAATAACGACAACATACCATCCTCAAGCTAATGAACAAGTAGATGTGTCTAATCGAGAAGTCAAACAAATATTAGAGAAAACAATCAATCCAAATAGAAAAGATCGGGCACTCAGATTATATGACTCATTATGGGAATACAAAATGATATACAAAACCCCCTTAGGTATGTCCCCTTACAAGCTTGTGTATGGAAAAAACCATCATTTGCCAATTGAACTAGAAAAGAAAGTGTATTGGGCAATAAAAGAATTGAACTTAGACCCCGAGTTAGCCAAGCCAGAAAGATTATTTCAGCTGCAAGAACTAGAAGAATTCTTGTTTATGGCCTATGAAATCGCAAAACTATACAAGGAGATAAGTAAACTCAAGCATGATGCAAGGATAAAGAAGAGGGATTTCTTACCTGGATAGAAGGTACTCTTGTTCAACTCAAGATTAAAATTATTTCCCGGTACTTTAAAATCAAGATGGATAGGGCTGTACATCATAAATCAGATTTTACCCTATGGTGCAATAGAGTTCATTGGAAATGGAGGATAGACTTTTCTTGTCAACAGCCAGAGGGTAAAACATTAATTTTGAAAGACAACAAAAAGGTCATCGAAACAAAAAAAATGCAATGAAAAGTCAACTTGAACCAAAATGAAGAGAGGAAAACCACATAAGAAAATAGGGAGGTGAATAAATTTTTATCACAAGACGATGATTCTGCTCCCTACAGGGAAATAATTGAATTAAGGAATAAAAGCTCTGCTGAAGGACTAGGAAAAACCAAGACAACAAAAAATTGCTCAGAATGTCACGACATTGATTCACCATCTTGTAGCACTGAAACAAATTCGATACAGGCAAATTGCTCTCAACGTCGCGACACCTCACCGTAATCTATTATTCCAACATGCACATTCATCAGTTGGAGGCTCTCGAGGCCATACCTCAAGGAGAGGGAAAGCTTCAGTAGAGGGGGGCAACCGCCCCATTTTGATGATTACAAACAAATTTTTTTAAAATTTTTGGATTGTAAAGTAATTAATTAGGATGAATTTTATTAGGAGTAAAAGTAATAGTAGTTTATATATTTATATTTGTGATAAATTTTCTATGTAGGAACCCTATACGAAGAAAGCACTGCATTTACAAGCTTGAAACAAACACGGAAGGAGACACCATCATAAGATTACAACAATAACACGATCAATCAAGTAACTTTGTTTCGTATCTACTTAGGGGTTGCACATTAGGGACAATGTGCTATCTAAAGTGTTGGGGGTAATATAGGAAGTTTTTTTATATATTTTTATGGTTTTTTCTTTTATTTTTCTTGTCCAAAGTGTGCTTGAGCTTGTAGAAATACAAGTGATTAGTTAGAAGCATGTATATAGGTTGATTGTATTTACAGTAAATTTGGCATGATAGTGAATGATTTTAAATTTTCAATTATTAGACTACTAAGTTCTATATTTTACACTATAAATAGGCATTTAGTAATTGAATATACCAAATGACAAAGAGATTATAGGAAAATGAGCATGCTATTATGAATAATAAATGGTTAGAATTGTCATTGCTTGATTAATTAAATTTGTGAATATTGAAATACTTAGGGATGACATGAGGCATTATTTGGTATAACCCAGAGCCAAAAAGCCAACTTTATTCATCAATCTTTAGTACCTATATTTGAGACAGAAAACCCTTCTTGATAAACCTTCACACAGAACCCAAAACTGAAACATGAATTTGTACTTACCTTTTTTCTTTGGTCATTGAATTACACAAACTTAGGCGTCGTGCCATACATATTGAAGGATAGGTAGAGACAGAACGGTGGTTTGTAAAATGAAAGTGAAATAGGAAGAAGCAGTGTGATATAGCGATTATGGGTCTAGCAAAATTACGCAAAACAAAAGAAAAAGTCTAAAAAAATGTCAAAATGAGTAGAAGAAGTACTTGAAAAATGAAAAAAAAAAAAGTATTGTGAGTGGGACAAGTTAAAAAAGTCAAAAGTGACTCAAAAACAAAGTCACAAAGTTAGAAAACTCAATCATTAGTGCACAAAAACTAGTGAGCCAAATTAGGTTAATGGACGACGGCCAACCCTAAGCCTATAAATACACAGGTCTAAACACTTCCTAGACAATTTTTATTGAAGTTTGAGCAGATGACTTTTATTTAGTTTTATTCTTAGTTTCTTTCTAGTTTATTTTGTACTTAGGTTTCTTTTATCATTGTAATTTTACTTTTTCTTTTATTTCGTTCTTCAGAAAATCTAATTTGTGGAGACAATCGAATCTTTATGGATTATTGTTTGTGCTAAATCAATATACCAGGATTTTTCTTAAACTCTATTTTTGATATATTATTTATGTTTATCTTTTCAATCAAGTTTATGATGTTTATTATATCCATGAGGAACTAATCCTTTTATGAGAGATTAGCGAGTGGATAATTCATTTACCATTTCATTCAATTGTTTTTATTTCTAAATTGTATGCATGCAATCCCTGGACATAGACGACTGTGCAACATGCCCATAAACTAATTTAATTCTGAAAAGGTTGGATTAGTTGGACCGAAATGAATGATATGAGCAAATACTCGACAGATACTTGTAGTAGACTCTAGACAAAGTGTAATGTTCATACAGAAGAAAATAGTGCAGACAACTGTATTAAAGGCATATAGACACAGGCAATGTAACTTAAGGTTTTTGCTCTGAAAAGAAGTAGACCACTTTTGAACTCTTCTGAGCAGTAGATTGATTACAATTTTACCGAGGCATTTATGACAGTAAGGGTAGATTCTTTGTAATTCCAACCTTCCATATTATCATCGTACACCCCTTATCCCTTGCCGTAGTATCTTTGCCATCGCATCATTAGTTGTTTATTTGTTCAGTTACATATTATTCATATAATCATTTTTGTAATTGCCATTACATTTTTACTCTTGCATTGTCATAACATTTTCAATTATTCATCAGTTACACATTTTGTTCACATTAATATTCCTTTTGTTGACCACTGCATTCTTATCATTATTTTGCTATAACATTAAACTAACTTTATTGCAATAACTTAACCATTTGTATACCTAATCCGATCCCTGTGGAGACGATCTCACTTATCACTTTATTACTTGATTCGACGTGTATACTTGCACAATTCGTATATTATATTCACACGCAGTAAGTTTTTGGTGCCGTTGTCGGGGATCGACAATTTGGTGTAATTTAGTTTCGATATTTTTCTGAATTCCATTATTTTAATTTAACTTAATTTAATTTAATTTCTACAGGTTTGCTAGTACTGTATGAGAAGAGGCCTTCCTGCTAACAAAGAGTATCCTTTTGACCTAGAGATCAAGAGAACTTTTTAGAAAAGGTGCAAAGAACTGAGAAAAATGGCTAGAAACAAGTATGATCCTAGTTTCAATGATAATCCAAATGGTCCTAGTCTTAATGTTAATCCAAATGGTTAAGATTTTAATCCTCCTATTCTTCAGGTAATAGAGGACCGAGGAAAACCCATACAAAAGCATGTTGTTCTAATTTTGGATGATTTGAATCCAGGGATAGTCAGGCCATAAATACAAGCTCAGCAATTTGAGTTGAAACCAATAATGTTTCAGATGTTGCAAACAGTAGGACAGTTCAATGGATTACCAACTAAAGATCCAAGACTGCACTTAAGACTTTTTCTAGAATTCTGTGACTCGTTTTGACAATAGGGTGTTCCTGAAGATGCCTTGAGACTTAAATTGTTTCCATATTCCTTGAGAGACCAAGCAAGGGCGTGGTTGAATGCTTTTCTGTAGAGAATAATGGCATCATGAAATGATCTTTGCCAGAGGTTTTTGCTATAGTATAATCCACCAAATATGAATGCCAAGCTTAGAAACGACATCAAATCTTTTCGGCAGTTAGAGATGAAACATTATATGAAGCTTGGGAATAATTTAAAGAATTACTTCAAAAATGTCCGATGCATGGATTTCAGCACTAGACTCATATAGAAATATTTTATAATAGGTTGAATGCACATACGAGAATGGTAGTTGATGCATCAACCAATGGTACATTGTTGGATAAATCTTACAATGAAGCATATGAGATTTTGGAAAAGATTTCCAACAATGGCTATCAGTACCCTACCATAAGAGTTGGGACGTATAAGAGAGTTGCTGGTACCATGGAGCTCGACACAATTACTTCATTGACAGCCAATGTATCTTCTTTAGCTAATATGATCAAAATAATGAAGAAGCCCACTACAACTCAAGAGATGAACTCAGCCAAACTATCATGCATTTATTGTGGCGAAGACCATATGTTTAATGAATGCCCATCGAACCCAGTATCAGTATACAACAAGGGTAATTTTAACCGAAATAATAACCCATATTCCAACACTTACAATTTAGGGTGGAACCAATATCCGAACTTTGGTTGGAATAATCAAGGTGCGAGAAGTTCACACAATGTTGCAAGAAAGAATATCCACAAGGTCAGATATCATCTTATGCCGAGGCAAAATGCTCAACAAGGTCAGATATCATCTTCTAATTCTATTGAAGTTTTGTTGAATGAGTATATGGCTAAAAATGATGATGTGATTAGAGTCAGACTTCGTCTCTCTAAGCTCTTGAAAATCAAGTGGGGAAAATAGCAAACACTCTAAATTTGAGGCCACAAGGAGCATTGCCAAGTGATACTAAGAATTTGATATCACAAGGAAAAGAGCATTGCAAAACAGTCACCCTTAGATGTGGGACTTAGTTAGATGGAGTTGTTCAAGATGCTATGGTAGAAGAGGACATTTCCAAACTCGACCAGGAAAAGAATTCAGAACCGTCTGAAAAATAAACTGAACCTAAAATGGGTAAGTAGCAAAATGATGTGGCAGAATCGGGTAATGTTGTTAATAGGAATGCCACAGCAAAATAATATTAGCAACCTGAATGACAACTACCTTTATCTTTTCCTTAGCAATTTCACAATTCCAAGCAGGATATTCAGTTCAAAAGATTTTTGGAGGTTTTGAAGCAACTCCATATAAATATACCGCTAGTAGAAGCTTTGGAGCAAATGCCCAACTACGTGAAATTTATGAAACATATATTGTCAAAGAAGCGCAAATTGGGAGAATTTGAGACTATTCCTCTCACTGAAGGGTACACGACAATGTTGGTAAATAAACTACCTCCAAAGTTGAAGGATCCAGGGAGTTATATTGGTAAGGCATTACGTAATTTTGGAGTAAGTATAAATCTAATGCCTATGTCTATTTTTAGGAAGCTAGGAATTGGGAAAGCAAGACTTACTACGGTTGCGTTGCAACTGGTTGATCAATCCTACACCCATCCGAAAGGTAAAATTGAATACGTGCTGGTAGGAGTAGATAAATTTATTTTTCCTGTAAATTTCCTTATTTTAGAATTTGAAGCTAATCGAGATGTGCCAATTAATCTTGGAAGACCTTTCCTTGCTACAGGCAAAACTTTAATTGATATACAGAAAGGTAAACTAAACATGAGGATGAATGATCAATGGATCACATTCAATGTATTTAATGCCCTGAAATATGCTGATGAGAATGAAGAATGTCGTGGCATTGGATATATAGAAACAACAATAGAAGAGTTCACGAGACTTTGCCACAGTAATTTTGATAGTGATGAAGATTCATTTAAGCAGAGACCCCTGTACAATTGAGACTGACCATGAGGACGAAGAGGAAGTAAATCCCTCAGTTGCACCACTAGTGGACAACACTGTACCTGTTCCATCTTCTTCTACTGAACTGATGACTGAACAGGATCGTGAGATTGATCGGATTACTGATGAATTCACCAAATTTGATAATGAAGAGGAGGATGTACCACTCAAATTACTTAAATGGTCGATGTGTTATAAGATGAATGCACGAAAGACCACTCGCCGTAATTAAAGTACTACCTTTCAGTTCCAAGCTAAGGAAGTTTTTCTCCATTTATTACATCTCATTATGTACATATATATGTTCTTGCATTCATGATTCATATCTGTACATGCATTGAGGACAATGCATCCCNTAGGTTTGGGGGTGTATTGAGCATTTAGCATTACATTAAATAGTTCGTTGAGCATGTTTTAACTTTTTGTTCATTTTTAATTCATTTTTCCATGGCACATATGACTGTCAGGAATTATTTAGACTGTGATGAGTGTATTTTTGCCTGTGATGTTCAATGAGGAACTTAATTCTTCTATAAACTTAGAAAGTTGTGACAGTGGATTAGGTGACATTAGCTTAAGATATTTTTCTTGTAAATTGATCCCTAACATTATTATGTCCTAATTTCGGTTATAATTGATCCATAGTAAGTTTGTTTTGATAAAATTAGAGACTCTTGAAGCTAAATTCAGTACAATAGCAATACTCAATAATGATTAAATTGGCAATGTTTAAGAAAATTCATGGAAAAAAAAGCCATCAAATACTCTAATGCTTAGAATTGACGAGTAAGTCAACACCACTTTGTTTGCTCCATTATGTTGTTGACTAGAAAGGTAAATCCGCTAGTGAAACATGTAACGTGTATTCGACAATTTAGTGTATGCTCCATTATAATTGTCAAGTCAAAGAATCATGTAACAAGATGAATCCCCTAGTGAAAAAAAAGAGACACAATAAATGGATATGTATGTATTTGAGTATGTATAAGGCCATAGAAAAAAAATGAAGGAAAACTGAGTTAGTTAAAAGATGAACTAAGTAAATTAAGAGGTACTTCCTATAGTGAAAATTGCATGAATACTTAAGATTTTTCTTTCTTTTAGGGCAATATTTTCTACACTACCTTTGCTAAATAAGCTTATGAAACTTGATCAAATTTTTAGACATAGAAGATTTTTGAGAACTAAAGTACAAAATGCTCTCTTAAGGGTCTCACAATGCAAAGGTGATTGTGTTGCTATGGCAATTCTTACGTTCATCCATTCATGCATATCTTGCTTGAGGACAAGCAATAACTTAGGTTTGGGGGTGTGATAAATCTTGAAAAGAGTTATAATTCATGCCTTTAGACTAGGTCAATTGTCTGTACTTAAGTNAACTTAGTTGCATTTTAGGATATTATTTTAGCATTTTTAGAACATTACATAAGAAGCTTGGATGGTGATTAAATATTATTATTTGTTACTTTGGACTAGGCACTCAGTGCCCAGGCATGTTCTTGGTTGGATCAGTTCAATTGAGCATTCTGGCCTTTTTTTTGCTTGGATAATCGTGTATCTGTATCTGTTCATATTATTTCATAGAGTTGAATCGTGATTGTTAAACGATTTAATGACTTGTTGATACGCCCCGGGTCTCGTTGAATAATTTGAGTCGTATAATTGCCCGATCGTTAAAACAAAGAAGAATCGTTTGAGTCTGAAATGGAGTCGAATATTAGGCTAAGTATAGTTAAGGGTATCAAAGATAGGCTTAAGAGGTTGGCTAATTAGATGAAATAAGGCTTGGTCGTAAAATAAAAGAGAACTCGGTAATTGGACTTGAAAGGGAAACTTAAGAACAAGATTGAACCAACACTTCGGTTGAAGGTTGACCTGAAACTTATAGGTTCTAAGTTGTTTATGTAAATGAATTTGGAAACCTCGACCCACTATCTAAATCAGATAGGAACCTTGGTATAATTTGGGTTGAACGCACACGATAAGTGATAAGTTCAGTTGAACAAAAACGGGTTGACGCCACTAACTATTTAGATAAGTCAACGAAGTTTTTGGACGAAATTTAA
>CM025142.1:16738355-16754154 GCA_013467495.1 Gossypium gossypioides
AAACGATTGGAGTTTTCAAATGCTTCCGCGTTTTAAAAACAACTATTATAACAGTAGCAGATAATAAGGAAAACATTTTAACTAGATGATTATTAAATAACACTAAAGAGGTTTAAAGCTTAGAAACATTTTTTTCCAACAAGACAAATTTGCAAACGGCACTTCAATGTGACACTCCAAATTCGGCCATAATGTCTAGGCCGGGTTTGGAGTGTTACACAATATATCTTTTACTGCAGTATTTATACTCTTGACGTTAGTGTGTCCAGAGGCGGTCAAGAATTCAGGGCTTTGATTTTCTTGCTGATCTGATGTTGTTACCATTTCACAAATTTGATATCATTTTGGGAATGGATTGGTTGATGCTACACGATGTCGTGGTAAACTATAGACTGAAATGGATTGATCTAAGATGTCAGACTAGTGCAATAATTATAGTTTAGTCAAATAGATCAGATTGTACTACTAAAGTAATTTAAGCAATCTACACGCAAAAATTTATTCAAAAAGGCTGTGAGGCATTTCTGGCATATATACTAGATACTCGAGAATTGGGATAAAAAATTGATCAGGTACCTATTGTTAGTAATTTTACGAATGTATTTCCTAAAGAATTATCGGGATTTCTGTCTGAATGTGAAGTTAAGTTTGGGATTGACTTAGTGCCTGAGGCTACTCCTATATCTATCGCACCGTATCGAATGACACCAACTGAATTAAAAGAACTTACAGCACAGTTGCAAGAGTTGTTTGACAAGGTTTTATTCGACTGAGTGTATCTCATTGGAGTGCACCAGTGTTGTTTGTGAAGAAGAAGGATGGGTCGATGAGATTGTGTATCGATTACAGGAAATTGAATAAAGTCACGATAAAGAAAAAATATCATTTTCCTCGTATTGATAATATGTTCGATTAGTTGAAAGGCGCTACTGTATTTCTGAAAATAGGCCTTAGATCCGATTATTATCAGTTGCGAGTTAAAGACATCGACATGTCAAAAACTGCTTTCTCAAATCATTATGGCCACTATGAATTTTTGGTAATGCCATTCGAATTAACAGATGCCCCTGATGTGTTTTTGGATTTAATGAATCAGGTTTTCAGCTTCACCTGGATAGATTTGTAGTGGTGTTTATTAATGATATACTAATTATTCTAAAACAGAATCCGAGCATGATTAGCATTTAAAAATTGTGCTACAGACTTTGCACGAGAAACAATTGTACGCAAAATTTAGTAAATGTAAATTTTGGCTCAGAGAGGTTAGATTTCTTGGTTTCTACAGATGGTATCCGAACTGATCTAAGCAAGATTTCTACTATTGTGAATTGGAAAACCTTAAAGAATGCCTCTAAGTTGCATATGTTTTGGGCTTAGTTGGTTATTATCATTGATTTATTAAAAATTTTCGATAATTGCTTTACAGATGAAAAAGATGTTGCAGAAAAATGTTGATTTTGTTTGGTCGAATAAGTGTTAGCTAAGTTTTAATAAGCTGAAAACTTTACTGACAGAAACTCATGTATTTACTTAGCCGGAATCCAGGAAAGAATATGTTGTTTACAGTGATGTGTCGCTCAGTAGGTTAGGTTGTGTATTGATGCAAGATGGAAAGGTTATACTTACGCTTCTTGACAGCTAAAACCACAAAAGAGAAATTACTCGACTCACAATCTAGAACTGGTCGCGATTAAATCTAAGACAATGACAATAGCTTGAGCTACTGAAAGATTATGATCTGGTAATTGATTATCACCCGGGGAAAGCTAACGATGTAGCTGATGCATTAAGGCGAAAATCTTAGTTTACATTAAGAGCGATGAATACTGAGTTAACCTTAAATCGTGATGGCTCTATTTCAGCCAAATTGAAAGCTAAATCGTTGTTCCTTCAGAAAATTCAGGAGTTACAAAATGATGACATTAAATTGCTAACTAAACGAGAGCAAATTCAGAATGATTAGTCCACAAAATTCAGTCTTGCTATTGACGGTACCTTATACTTTTGTAATCGACTATGTGTTTTGAATGATCCAGAATTAAAATGAGACATATTATCTAAGTCTCATAATAGTACGTACTCAATTCATCCAGGTAGTACTAAATTTTTTTGCAACATGAAACAAATGTACTAGTGGCCAAAAATGAAATGAGAGATTTCTGAATTTGTTGCTAAATGTCTAGTTTGTCAACAGGTGAATTATTACAGCCTCTTATGATTCCTGAATGGAAATGGGAGCGAGTCATAATGAATTTCGTATACGGTTTACCGTTGACACTAAAAAATAGACACTTGATCTGGACTATTGTCAATAGATTGATGAAATCGACTCATTTTATTTCGATTAGAACAGATTATTCCCTTGAAAGTTAGCTGAGTTATATGTATATGATATTGTTAAATTGTATGGAGTGTCGTTCTCTATCATTTCTAATTGAGACCCGAGATTAACCTCAAGATTTTGGGGTAAGCTTCACGAGGCTCTATGTACTAAACTTAACTTCAGTATAGCATTTCATCCCAGACTGATAAACATTCAGAATGGGTAATTCAAATTCTAGAAGACATGTTACGATATTGTATTATTGAATTCGAAGGTAGCTAGGAAAAATATGTTATTGGTTAGATTTGGTTAAAATAACAACTATCAGTGTAGTTTTAAAAGGCATCGTTTGAATCTCTATACGAACGAAAATGTAGAAATTTGTTATACTGTTCAGAATTGATCGAAAAAAATTAGTTGAGACATATTTGATTTGGGAAACTTAAGATAAAGTCCATGCTATCCAAGATTACTTGAAAGTTGCCTCTAACCATAAAAAATCTTATGTCGATCTGAAAAGAAATGATATAGAGTTTTTTGTTGCCAATAGAGTGTTTTTGAAAGTTTCTTGATGGAGAAAAGTATTGTAGTTTGGCAGAAATGGAAAACCTAGTCCAAGGTTTATCGGGTTGTATGAAATTTTTGAGAGAATCGGTCATGTAGCTTACAGATTGGTATTACCTCCTGAACTTAAGAAGATACAAAATGTTTTTCATGTTTCAATGCTGAGACAGTACAGATCAGATCCTTCACATGTGATTTCTCCCAGCGAGATTGAAGTACAGCCTGATCTATTGTATTCAAAGGAGCTGTTAGCGATAGGAGCTCAAGAGGTAAAGGAACTTCGAAATAAACGGGTGCCATTATTAAAAATTCTGTGGCATCGACACGGTATTGAAAAAGCTACATGGGGAACTAAGGAATCAATGAAGTCACAATACCCGAACCTATTCTCAAGTAAAAGTTTTTACGATGAAATTTCCTAAAGGGGAAGAGTTGCAAATGCTCGTTTTCAGTGGTGTCAAAAATAGTGGTTTTAGGACCACGATTCTAATGTATGAGTCTGTAAATATTATTTATTTAATATTTATGAGGTCAGTAGCATCTCATACTGAAATTTGGTCTAGTAATTTTTATGTTTGGTTAGTTAATTAAAAAGAAAATACTAAATTGTAAAAATTGCAAAAGACAATCGCTATTAGTTTAAAAGGGCTAATTGTGTACAAAAGCAAAATTGAATGGTTTTATTTGGAAATTTAGCCATAATTATGATAGAATACGTTTATGGTAAATTTTATAATGGATTTAAATTAAATTAAAGTTAAAATAAAATGAATAAAACTTAAAACACAAAAAAATTTTAAAGCATCATCTTCTTCATTTTGTTTCTTTTCCATCGAAACTCTATTATTGCTAACCCTTCAAGGTTCAGTCAAGTTTATCCTTGCATGTAAATCAAATTCACACCCATTTTTCATGAATTTTATGTTTTTCAAATCATTGTAGCTTAAGCTAGCTAGCCCATGAACAATTTTTAAATACTATCAAAGTTTTGAAAACTTACCACTGAATTTTTTGTAGATGTTAATGCTTTAGTTTGAATCTTGGTGTTAAAATAGGACTATTTTGTAAAGTGGATTTGGATAGTATTAAGTTTAGGGACTAAATCAAAGTATGTTAAATTTGGCATGATTTTCATGTAAAATTTCAGTACGTAAGGGTTGTTTAGGGATGGAAATGAATTCGGCATGCTGGTTTAAGGCTTAATTGTGAAAAACAAACTTATTTTGGTTTTAGGGACTAAATTAAACAAAATGTAAAACTTTAGGGAAATTTTGAAAATGTTAATAGTAAGTCATCTGCATCAAATTGAATGTTATAGTGTAATTAAAGCTGATAAATTGAAATAAAATTACTATATAGATCATGAACCGGTAGATAATCATGGAAAAGAGAAAATTACAGACTATCTATTGATACTCCTATTTTTGTTGTTTGGCCCTGTTAGTTCATACGGTATTGTCTTGTGCATTTTGGTAATGCTTTATTGAATTTTATATTTTTTTGGATATTGATTGTAAACTTAAATGCTACAATTCATACAATGTGAGAAAATGGGTCAAATTGAAAGTGTTATACTGTTAAATGTATCGAGCCCAGATGAACATACGAAAAGATACAATTGGCATGACAATAGGTTATTTTTTGCATTGTACGGGATTGATATGTGATGAGATGATGATATATGACATGTTATTATACACTGAATGCACTGGAATCCAGCATTTGTTGCAAATTACCAAGTTATATTTACAATGATCCTGGCGTGTTACTAGGGAGGATGTGAAGCCCACGGGCTTGGCACTTGGTGCTTAGACATGTTTCTAGAGGGATGTTAGCCTTCAAGGTAGGCACTCAATACCCAAGCGTGTTCTTGGTTGGATGAGCTCAATTGAGCATTCAGACCTATTTTTGGGTGGATAACCGTGTATCCATATCTGTTCATATTAGTTCATCAGGTTGACTAGTGATTGTTAAATGATTTAATGACTTGTATGGATGTATGATTATAATATCTTGATGATTGCCTTGAAAATGTACTCATGTTTATAGATATTATATAGTGCCTTGGTATTGGATCAACTTGTTTCTTTGAAAGTTTATATGGCTTGTATGTGATGAACTCACCTCTTGATACGGTTGTGATGACATGATTAAATGTTAGTTAGTTGTGTTGTTAAATTTAAATTATGACATTAAGGTATGTTATATCATTTATGAAGCTTACTTTGTTATTTTCTTGTTTTCCTTTAGTTGTCTTACGGAACCAGATGATCAGATCAACTAGAAGATCACACTATCCAGCATCTTTTAGGTAGACCTTGAAATCATTATATTTCGATTTTGTTGAATGTAATAGGAATATTTGGTATATATGTACTTATGTGATCAAGAATAAATGATTGTTTTGTGATTGTATAAAAGATGTATGCTTGTTGGCTAGTGGTGTGGTTGTTCATGGCATAATATAGTGATTTGGATGTGGCATTTGAGCTTGCTACATTATAGAATGAGTTATATGTAGGTAAGTTATAATGTGATGTGGAATACTGGGATAGGTGAAACTTTGGTTGAAACTTATAGTAATATGGTTGGATATTTGATTTGGATGTCACAAAAATGATATGTGCATTGGTTCTTTGATGGAAAATGTATTAGTGAATATGCCTTGGTTATTGGTTATTAGTTGGTGATAAAAATTATGGCATTTTGATACTTTACTTGACCTAGTTTAGTTAAGCTTTAATTTGATAGGAAATGAAGTTGAATTTTAGGTTGGAATGTTGTTTATGAAGGTGCCCTATAGCATATTGGTTAGAACTAGGCAAATAAAATGTTTTGGTATGTTTTTGGTGTGTTTTGAATTGATTGAATGAATGGTTAATGGCATGCTTGTGGCCTAAATAAGCAAATATATGTCTGACTTGCATTTTAAGGAACGTTTTGGCACACATGACCTGCCACACGGTTGTGGTTCACACATGGGTAAGTGACACGGCCGTGTGTTCTATTTAATCTTGGTGATTTAGGCACACACAATCATAGTCTCTCACACGGTTTGGTGACACGGCCGTGTGAATATTGGTAAAGTGACACGGTCCTGTGACTCTGTAATACACTGTTTGAGCTCTTGCACATGATTGACTACACAGCTGTGTGCCCTAACTCCCACACGGCCTCAACTTGTCACACGGTCTAGCCATACAGTCTTGTGACCCTTATTTTATGTTTTTTACCCTACTTTTATTTTATGTTCCGAATTAGTTCCTACTTGTTTCTGAATTGATTTTAGATCTTTTTAATCTCAATTTAAGCCTCGTTTTTGTATGAATAAAATGATTATTGTAACACCCCGCAGACGGGACTGGAAGTTTTTGTTATGAAAAGAGAAGGTTGGTTCACCAAGATTTATACGAGCTGGTGTTCATCAAGATTTGTGCGAACAGGGTGTTCATTAGAAGAGTATCAGCAAGGGTGTTCATCAGTATCAGTACACCAAAAGTTTATGTACGAGTAGGTTCGCTAGTATGTTGGCAAACTGGGGTTTGCCAGGTAAGTTGCAAATTGGGGTTCGCTAGTCAAAGATACAGTAATTAAGAAAAAGGGATTTAGTGTATCTAGGAATAGTTTATGTGCAAGTAACAACTTTTCTAAGTCAATTAGGGTATTTTCTGTTATACACTTCAGTTATTCAGTCACTCTACATACTTGTGATAACCACCGCTCAGCCACAGTGGGATCATCACCCTTATCACCTAAAAACTCCTTAGCACCTCTCTTATGAATCTCCTTCATAGAATCTCCTTTGGATGGAGTTACAATCGGTACTGGTGGTGCAGATGGTGTCGGGTGTACCACTTCTGGTTATGGTTGCTAAGGTTGTTGAGGTTGGGGCAATTGAGTATTCTCTATTAATTGATCGAACATTTGCATCATCATTGTGAAGAAAATTTTTCGAAAGGCATTCCTAACAGCAGTACCTAGATGGTTTTGGGAGTTTGCTCTTGAATAGGAGGTACATGACTTTCAACTTCTTCACTGGTCACTTCTTTGGATCCTTTAGACATTGTTATCAACACTACAAGAAAATTCAAATTAGTTCACATCATAGGGACTAAACCAGAGATGTATCATGCATAATGGGACGTGACATAGCCTTCAATTTTTTTGAGAATCGGCTCAACCTTGGCTCTGATACCAAACTTGTAACATGCCAAATCGAACCTGGTAGTTGGATCCAAGTATGATGTGTCGCAATATAAAATCAGACTAATTCTTATAAAAATCATTCAATGAAAGTGAAATGTTGTAAAACTTTACAAATTTAAAATTATAAAACATGTTATGGGCTTTTACTTTATAAAGATATCAATGTACATCATTAGCAGTTCAAAATAATGTTCAAAATTGCCTGGCGAATAAGTTTAAATAAGTAAATTTCATTAAACATAATATAGTGATTCAAATCCAAGCATTAATATTTAATAAAAAGGCTCGTAAAAATAGTCTTGTCAAAATAGTAGTTTTTTATACAGATTACTTCCAAAATACATTTATATGCCACCTCTAAGGTTCATGCATGATATAGAACAAAATAGACAACTCACAATAGTAGCAGCTCTCTGGCATATTCCTTGTAACAAACAATCTTCCTTCAGTCAGTAAACCTGAGAAGGGAAAGTTAACAAAGTAAGCTCATACGAACTTAGTGAGTTCCAAACAGAAATCATACATATCATTACTTACAACACGATTAAACCTTTCAGAGTGACCTAGACGCGATATTCATTGTATGCCTAATGTCGTGAATAGATGAATAGAACACAGACAGACTTAGTACACCAATTTACTTAACACTTGGGCGTATACTATACGCCAACTTAACACAACTTATACAATCCATTTTCATGCCAGCCACATACCCATATTTCAGAACCATAAGCATATCATACAATCTTATTCATATACATACTCCCCCTTAACTCCTCATATTATTTTTATTCAAAATAGCATGTTTTATCATGATCTACTTGTCTAGTTTGCAATATAGTTGCCCTGTCGGAGGCTACACAAACATATCTTCTATTCTTCATTACCACATATCATATCTCATATATCACAAACAGATGGCACTGGGTTAATCATAAAGGATGGCGCTTACTTTATAACACAAATAGATTGAACTCAAACTGACAACACTAGATGACCATCATCCACACATATACCATTCATGCATCACTGAAAAAGGTTACTTACCATACACAAGGTATATAATAATGAAAGCTACAACACATGGAAGTAAGAAAGAACCCACTAGAAACTCTAGCACAAATCTACAAAGCAATTCCTTTTATCTTTATTGGTTGGACCCTCGTTAACTTCTTGAGCTAAAAGAAAGATAATTCTACACATCATATCATCAATCTATCAAATCTTAACATGCATGCAAGAGTTGACCATACTTAATCCAGAATCAGGAAGTTTCCTTTCCTCACACACCATTCTAACATCTATGCACGCGGTACGAAAAACACATAAATGACTTCAATAATAACCTAAGGGTTAATCAAAAATTACCAGGAAACTAGTACAAATGTAGATGTTAGCTAAATACTGCGAACTTTCACTTCGATGAAGTTTTTCTTAAACTTAGATTTTTCAGAGGTTTATAGAGGAATTCAAGAAAGAAGATGTAAAGTTGTTTAAAAAATATAACTGCTATTCTTATATACTTAAGCAACACAGACAAGAATTAGTAGAAATTTTAGATAATTCCACTAACACTCTTGATGCCCATGATTAAGTGCACTTAACAAGTTTTAAGTCTTATCAACTATAGTAGTCTAGTTCAGTTCTAACTATATCTCAACTTGACTAACCAAATCATCATACACTAAAATAAGAAACAAATCTAAACAACTGCCAACTTAACATGTTCGCCCAAAGCATTTAGGGTGGACGAATACTTAACAGAAGAGTCTGTCAAACTGTAGTGCTCGCCTAAACTAGAAGTTCGCCAAATGGTGAATTACACATAATTTTATACTTAGCTAGGAAATCTACTTTACATACACAAATCTATCCTTAATTTACCACCTATACATCAAATAGTAAACAAATACGAAGACTCCATCGGGTGGGATTTTACAGCCTCATTCATATTCTTCTTTACATCCTCTTGGTATTTCTTTAAAGCTTCTTCTCTGGATTGGTGTAGACCTTCCAATTCTACTTTATGGCATTGTTCTTGAGCCTTAGATTTCTCCTCCCAAGAGGACACTTGAGCTTTCAACTGATTGTCTTTTTCTTAGTTTATTTGGCTTAGGTTTTGGAATCTTCATATTTGGCTTTCTAAGTAATGATGGTAGATTCCAACCTTCTATTATGGTTGCAAACATCCTCATAGGATTGGCGCAATTGAGCCAAGGATTGCTCGCCAGATTTCACGACCTTTTTTAAGCTCCACATTTTGGTGTTAACTTGATTACAAATCTCATGAAGAGTCCAACTCAAAAGCCCATATTTAGCCACCAAAATTTAGGAAGATCCTACCAATAGTGAGAGTGGGGATCGTTGAGGATCTGAAGTTAGTGAGGAAAGGAAAGTCTCTTTCACTTTTTGAAGTAAGTTGTCACTCAACTGGTGTTGAATGACTCATAGAGAGAAATGATATTAGTTTGGTTTGAAAATATTCAACCAAGGGAAAAGATGTTTGATCCCGCCCAATGGGATTGAATTAGGTAATGAATCAAGAAAAGTGTCTGGTTGACTAGACGAGCTGGTTCAGGCGTAGCCTCAGCTATGGGAGGTTCTGCAATATGTATTGAAGAGTCTGTAGAATTTTCGAACCCAGTTGGTACAGTAAAAGAAGGAAGAAAGGCAAGAACTAGAGATGTGGTATTTTTTGTAGGGGTAGGATCTTTCCTACACCTGCATTGAGTACTCAGTGTTGGTGGAGCACTACTTTCAGTACTTATCTATATTCTTAGCCTTTTTCAAGCTCCACTAGTAGATGCTCTAGATAGAGTAACAATGTTTCTCTTGTTCTTTCGATCTTCATCCATTAATGCCAAATCATCCATATTGGCTACTGATGTGGGAGTGCTTGAGGACTAAGAACGAGAGACAGACCCTACAATAGTAGTAATAGTAAGGTTAGCCTTTTCATGAGCAGAAGAAGTATCATGACAGATAATGTTCCAATATTGAGGGCATAGCCCACAGATGTCATAAAAATAAAATGGGGGTTTCCTTTCCCTTCCTACTAAGATTTGTGCCAAGTCATCATTGGCATAGTATGGCCAAACTAAGCAATTGAAGGAGCTCTGTGACAGTCCGTTCAAATAAGAAGGTCATGTGTCCAATAAACATTGGGACTCAACTCTTCTAGGCAATACTGGAAAACATTCCTAATAGAAACAAGTTGCACTAACTCCAGAATGTGCGCTACTGTTAAGCGTTCATACTGATCTCTAACAACCACAGAATCCACCCACTAGCTCTATTAACAAGCATCTTCATGAGGATGAGACCAAAGAGTAGGGATGCCAAAACTAATCTCAAGTTTGCTTATGACTCTCACAAATTTGTTCTTCTTGAGATGAAGATTAGAAAACCAATTTTAGATGATAGGCTCGAAGCCTTGACGCGTACCAAAGTAGGCTATTCCAATTGAGGCACCTTTCCTAATTACCTTCAATAAGTATATCTTTTGCAATACGCCAAGAATAGGCGGCTCATTATGCATACAACAGTCGAAGAAGTAGGCTACAAGCATCCACCAAGAAAGAGCAAAGAGTTGCCCAGAAGCAATGCCGTACTCATTGAGTTCGGAGCAAATGAAAGAATGTAGAGGCAAAAAAACCTAGCCTCAAACAAAAAGAGTGGGAGGATAAAGCCCTCGATGTTATTGCTCAAATGACAACCCCCTTAAACGATTTGGATATCAAAAGCAAAATTTGGACATAAAATTACCTTAGCCACTAGGTAAATGGTTAGTTCCTTCTTATTGGTGGAACATTCGTGATAAAGAGCGACTGCTCATTGGGTACAGTAGAAACCTATAGATCCAAATAGAAAGGTAATTTTGTGGAGATTACTTCGACTACTAGAGGCATGGCTGCTATGACCTCTGCCATGGGTGGTGGTTTTAACCATTTGTATGTTAATGAAATAGAAAAAGGAAGAATAAATATTACCTTTGAGAAAAAAATAACTAATGACGAAGAAGAAAATTTTTGGAAAGAAAGAAATTAGGGTTTCATTTGATTCAACAAAATGTTTTGAAAGAGGTGTTTAAGTTTCAGTTTTATAGAAAAACAAACGTGTGCATGAAGTTTAACTCATGGTAACTGTTCAGGTTTTTTAATGTAAATTGAACATCTGTCAATGAGTGAGCTATGTAACATTTGAAATCATGAGAGTAGCCACCAAATTCTGAATTCGCCAATTTGAGCAAACCGTTGGCATTCTCAACGGAGGATTCCTAAAGTGTACAATTCTAAAGAGAAGTTACTATGTGTATGGGGTATTAAGCCTATTGGTGTTGTATGCCTGGCACAGACAGCTATTCACGTATCCTTTGTAGTTAAAATTCTCAAGTTAGAAAATTTCGAGGACAAAAATTTTTAAGAGGGAGAGTTGTCACCCCCCAAATTTGTCGGACCCAATTTGAAGGTGTGTAAGTGTGACATCATCTATTTAGCGTAGTAAAGTCTGCCCATTTTATAGTCTTTTGGCGAATACGACTTGGCATAAGGTATTCACGGTATAATTAATCAAAGAATTCTATTTCAGGTTATTCTGCTATTTAATAAAGTCTGTTATAAGCGAAGAGTAAGTATAGTAAGGAATACTGCCAAAATGCATAGTAGGCCTAGTTCTCTGAGCACTGTGTTAGGTCAATTTCGTAATGTGAGTTGGTTAAGAGCCAACTAAATTAACTAGTCAAATAATATTTGTACAAGATATTCATTTATATTTCTCTCAGACTATGTAAGCCATTTATTAGGACAAGCTCTTGAAACAATTGACACTTATCAAGTTCCACTAAGAGAACTAGGCATATATATGTATGGTGAGAAAGGTTGGTTGGGGGATGGTGCTTTTTTTTACAATTTTATTCTTTAGTTTTTCTTCTTTATAAAGCCAAAAGCTAAGGTTTTTGAATTGATTGGTGGAAGATCTACTTCTTGGTAAGCCTAAGAGCTTTGCATGTTAAGTTTTTGAGAGAATAAGTGTATTAGGAAACATATGAGCAATGAGTTGCGAAATAAGGCCTCTGAATGAGGATTGTTTTCAATCAAATTGTTAGTTGGTTTCCTGTAAATAGGTTGTAATGGTGAATCTATGTTCTTTAAGCAGTTGTTGCTACTGGGTAGAGATGGATGTCCAAGTTTGGAGCTTCAGGCTATAGTCAAGTGAGTCTCTATCTTGGCTTTTGCATGTGAGCTCTTCAAGTAGAGTAATATAAATGATGATGACATCTCATATAAATGGTAAGGGTATAAGGCATAGTAATGATGCTACATGTGTAAGGATGATATGTATGAAGTACTGTATGAATAGAAAGTTTAATGGTAAGTATGCAGGTAAAACCTAATATAAGAAAGTACGAATCTATCAAGTATGTGAACCAGTCTAAGAAAGAATGATGAGTAAAATGTCCCTTTATGATGCCTCTGGTAGGGCAGTTATATGCTAACCAGACTGGCAGATCATGATACGGAAATAAGTGTAAAACCATGTGGCTGAGACCCATGGCATAGTATGATATGAAAACACTCATAGTGATGCCTCTAGTATGATGAAGGTTGGACTGGTATATCAGGACATGAGAATGTGTAAGAACATGTAGCTAAAGCCCATGGCATGATATAATGATATGAATGTCCAAGGTGATGCCTTCAATAATATGTGAATCAAATTTGCATGAGGGAGAAACCAATGGCATTTTTTATGAAAGTCTATCGGCACAATAAACACGTGATTTTGTATTTTACCTGTATAGAGTGATCTATTAAGCCTTTGTGTGAATCTCGATATGTCTTTGTGCATATTCGATGATATGTTCGTTTATGAAAAGCTAGGTTATTCACCTTTGTGTTAAGATCTGAATAAGTTCTGAGTTTTCTTAGATAGCTAGTTCTATGATAAGTATCTGATGAGATTGTAGATAGTTTAGGTTGTGTGATCTGGTAGTAAGATTGATAAGCTGTAAGAGGCATATTCTGATTGAGAAATTGCGTTTGTATTTCTAAAAGGAATTTACCGTAATAGTTTGTCAATTTGGGATAAGGTCGTATTCATATTACAAAATGTATAAGTGTTCATTATTTCGATTTTGGTTATGCTAATTTGAGTTATCTGATATCTGTCAAATTTGAGAAGTATCATGTCTTTTTCTGGAAAAATGTTGGAATCTAAGTCATTAGTAAATTTGGTATTCTTATGCTATGAAACATAGATGTATGGAATTCTTTGGAATGATCTGAAGTGTTTCTCATCAGTGGGTAAATGTATAGAGTTTGAGTCAAGGTATGATCTGATTGACAATTTGACTTAGCAAACTCAGTATTATAATCCGCCAAAAGTGAGATCATTAAGTAGTATCCACTAAGAGAATAGTACTTGTGATCAACTGTTCTGGAATAAATGATAAAAGTTGTCTGAATAGAAAAGAAAAGGTAGAATCGTCTGGTAAGAATTGAAGTTAGCCAATTAGTTAAGTTAAGGATGATGGATTAAGTATGGTAAGTGGTGTATAAGTATATTTATATGTATAAGATGATCTGAAGGTATCTGCCAAAGACAAATTTGGTAATTTAAATACCCAGAATGTAGAATTCAACAAGAAAGTTCCAAGGTATTTTACTTTCAAACTCGCTAAGATCATCTAACTTACAAGCATTTTGTTTATGTTTCAGGTGTTATTGTTTGAATGAGTTCACCAAGAGAGACGACACTAGGAATGTGTCAAGGAAGCAACGATACAGGTTATTATGCATATAGTGGATAACTTAGTAATAAGGCATATAATAAGATTATTCCTTATCGTGTCTATTTTCAGTAAACTTATGTATTGTAAAACGTTATGACAAGTTGTCACGTGTGAATAGGATGTGCGGATTATGCAAGTATACACGTCGAAATAAGTAATAAAGTGATAAGTAAGATCGTCTCCACAGGGATTAGATAGGCATAATTTGGTTGAGTTATTAAAGTTAAGTTTGATTAATGCTAAGCAAAATAACAGTGAGAATGCAATGGAAAAATGAGAGAATGATGATGTATAAAATGTATAAAACAAATAAATGAAACAAGAATGTCACGAAAAAGCCACTATAGAAAAGAAGGTTAAGGAACTACAATGTTGATTAGGACAACTAGGATTACTGATGCATCTACCTTCTCTAACTATTAATGCCACAGTAAAGTCTTGAACATTCTATTGCTCGATAGGTTTCTACTACTTCTTTCGAGAGCAAAACCTTGGGTTACCCCACTTAAAGCACTATATGTCTATAGACATGAGTTCAATCACCACTAATATTTTCTACCTTCTTTCGTATGAGGAAAGGCTCTATGTCTAGAGGTTGCTGCGAATAAATTATTTATCATTCACTTATATTATCCAATGTCTATCTATTTAACCTAACCCTATCAGAATTAAGTTATCTTTAATAACTTGTTGCACATTTTTCAATGCACAGCCTGCATATAACATGAAATACCATTGAATAAAATAGCAGAACAATTCCAACACAAACTGTAAGCATTAATAGAAAATAAAGGGTTCAGCAAAGTAATCTCGAGCCTAAAGGATTTAGCTCATAGTTGGGCAAATCAAGTTCAAGTTTAATTCAACAACCAACATCATCAATAAAAAATAAGTTCTAAAAGAAGCATGATAAGAATCAAAAGAGAAAATACAAGATGATAGCTTTCGCCTATCCAACTCTCAACACCGGCAGCGTAATGTCTTGCAGCTGCCAAAGATAATGCAGTCATTTTCTCCTTCTTCAGTCGCCTTCCTTCTTGGTCCTTCCTCCTTCTTTTCTGTTAAAAGCTGCTCATCCTCTCTTTCTACCAAAAACTACTCCCTCTTTTAGGGTTCCCCCTTTGGCTTTTATAATTTTGACCATTTAGGGTAGGTAGCCTATAATTCTTTCTCTCTTTTTCATGTGGATTTATCTGGTACAAGTACAATTGGGGCTGTGAATGGTACGCATTGAGTGCTAACTAGGCATCTTCCAAGCATTGCTATAGCACTTGTGTTGGCAAACTATCCAAAATTTGTCACGACAAACCTTCAATCTTTTACTCCTTTTCCTACACTCTACACCTGCCAACCAACCACCAAGCAAGTCCTCCCACAAGCAATTAAAAGCAACATGTAATAACACTTAAGTACAATTCAAGCTCTTTAATGCAATGCTCAAAAAATACCAATGCAATATCCTAAAATGCAACTAAACTCACCTAATTACAGGCAATTAACTAAGCCTAAGGGCTTGAAATATAACTCTTTTCAAGAGTTATCACACCCCCAAACTTGAACTATTGCTTGCCCTCAAGCAAAGTATTTATGTAGATATGAATGCAAGAATTGCCACGACCATAGAACCACTTTTGTATTGCCAAACCATATAAAGAACATTTTGTACTTCAGTTCTCAGCAATCTTCCATGTCTAAAAATTTGTTTAAGTTTCATAAGTTTATTTAGCAAAGGAAGTGCAGAAAATTTTTCCCTAAAAACAAAAATCCTACATACTCCTGTATGCAATTTGACTATAGCAAATATCTCTTAATTTACTTGGTTCATCTTTTACCTAAAATCAGTTTTCTTTTTAACCATGACCCCGTATCTACTCGAATACATACATATCTATTTATTATATTAATATTATATATTT
>CM025142.1:16902487-16913653 GCA_013467495.1 Gossypium gossypioides
AGAAGCTTGTGCATCACTCGTCCCTTGCTTCTACATCAATTAGGCCTATAACATACTCAATTACACCAGTTAGCACTACCTAAGGCCCGTGTCGGCCTAATAGGTCACAACACTCACAAAATGTGTTAAAAAAACTTATTTTTACTAACTTTTACTATTAACTACTAAATACCAAAAACATAATAATAAATACAAAAATGTCTAGAAAATAAGCTCCTTAAGTGCATAAATAGGCTGAAATTACTACTATATTTGACGATAGGTCAGTAACGAGGAAAATTAATGGCGAATTTGACTTTTCTATTAGGTGGTCCACCACTCAAGAATCCACTTGTCTCTAGCAGCAAGTATTCGATTTGAAATCTCTAGTATGCAATACAACCTGTAACATCCTATAATAGGGCTTGGGATTTTGAGGCTTGGCGAGCTAAAGTTTGTCAATAGGTCTGGCGAACTGGAGTTCGCCAGTAGGTCTAGCGAGTTAGAGTACGCCAACAAGTCTGGCGAGTTGGTGTACGCTAGTAGGCTTGACGAGTTGTTATCTATCAGTGGATTAAGCAAACTATGATTACTAGTGGGTTTGGCGAAGCAGGGATCACTAGTGGGCCTAGAGAGTTGTAATCATTGTTTTGGACTGAGAGCCAAAATTAGTAGTAGTAAAATGTTAATTATATCAAAATTAGGAAGTCAACTTACTTTTCTCTTCGTAACACCATTAATACACATAACTATTTCCTACTTCTACTACAACTAGGGTATTCTAAGAACACCAAAACACTTAGTGCCTATAAATTAAGTTCTTTCTATAAAAAATTCATATTCTTTTAAACGAGAAAATTCTCTCAAATTTCTCCATTAATTATCCTATTGTCAAGTTTCTACTCAAAAATTAGCTATTACGATTTAAGGTAAGACTCTGTTTCTTTAGAAGGTCCGTAACAAGAAAGACTAGGTTCGCCAAAAGACTAGCATGTGTAAACCTAGGTACGCTTGTGATTACGTAAGAGTTTTCATGTGCTCTTCTTGTTAGTGACTTGTGTATGTTTTTGAAATTTCAAAGCTAAAAGAATCACCTACAAGTAAGGACAAGGGAAAAGCGAAGCTTGTTTAAAGCTTTCAACAAATTGGTGAGTGTCAGGGATATCACATAGATGTGCAAACCATAGTGTTAATCTGGAGCTTAGGGTTTTACCTAAGTTTCGAGAGTAAGTCTTTTCTAAACTTTTTTTTGTGAATATGTTAAATATGAGTTTTTATTAACAATGATATGCGAGCTCTATATTTTGAGCTAGATATGAATAGTGATCTTCTGAACTCCATGTTTAAGTAAATGTTTTGACATGATAATCTTCTGAATCCGTTGGATATAATGGTATGCCATAGGATTGTGAGTACTCATCCTTATGTTTTGTGTTTTAGGAAAAAGGCCCTGAGACAGGTTGGAGAGATAAGGGAATGTCGAGCTACGCTCTATTCAATGGGACATCTTGGTGTGTTGGAGAGTGTTTAGCTTTAAGCTACACTTATGGGACATGTTAAGACTCATTGCGTCATTCTGAGGAATTATAAGGAGATCCACTTATCCAACAAGAATGAACAAGCGAATAAGATTATGTTTTTTTAAATATTGTATTTTACTATTGATCTGTCGTAATTCGGTGTAGCAGATTAAACTAGCTTTCACATTTAAGGAGCTTGAATACAAACATTTTCTTTATGTTTTAATTCAATTTCTTTAGTTTTATTTACATATTTTATTAACCTTAAGGATTGAATTAGGCCAAAGGGAGAGCTAACGTGCTTTGTGAGTGCGTAAGAGACCATTAGAGGGCATTTCGGGTCAATAATGGACGCTATGTCACAACATGGGGGAGCCAATGTCGCAACATAGAGATCAGAATAGAGAAAGTGAGAAACTAATTTCAATGTCGTGACACAGGCTGAGGGAGTCGCGACATACCTCTGAAGATGGCTACAGAAGAGCATAATGGTTTCTATGTCAAGGCGCAGAACCTGGTGTGTCGCGACATCGACTCTGTGACGAGATTAAAACACAAAGCAGGGGTGTTTGGTCTACAATATGAAACCTAAAGCTCGGGAACGTCAACTACCCTAGGGCTACGGACGACAGCTACCTAAAGGCTATAAATTGACCTCTCTGGCACACATTATTGACATGATTCCATTAGCTTTGATTCTTTCTTTAGGTTTAGATTTGTTCTCTTTCTTTCTTAGGTTTTTATAATTTTAGTTTATTTTTTCTTCAAGAGATTTGATTGTAAAGGAGATCAATTTTTGTGGATTCGCTCTATTCATTAATATCAATCAGACTTTCTTAAACTCTCTATTTCAATTCATTCCTTATGATTAATTCTTTCATTCTTTCCATGTTGTTTATGAAAGCCATGAGGAACTAATCCTTCGATGGGGGATTAGCGAGTGGAGGCATGATCCCTTCACTATTTTGTAGGGTTACTCAATGAATCAACTATTTGGAAAAGGAAGAACGTGAAACATACCGTAGGCCTGACAACCCTAATAAGTTATCAATGTGGGAATTAACCAAAAATTGGTATTACCCATTCATGAACACCTTTATGCCAAGCTAGTCTAGACTGTGAGGCCAAAAGATCCTGCTAGGGTAGCGACTAGTTGGTTGACGAGGAACCCGAGAAGACAGTTAATTAGGATTGTCAAAGCAAGCTGATCACCCATCCTCAGATTTGATTCACTTTATCTATCTCTATCTCTTACAATTTTAATTATTTTTTATGTTATTTTTTTATTATTGTACAAACCCTAAACATATTTCTTATTTTACTCTCGTACTATAACTGGCTTAAAGTATTAATTAGATCTTTAATTGTTTAGGTTAAGATTGATTTAGTACTAGCCTCCTTAAGGTACGATCCTCGGAGTACTCACCTACTTCTTTGTATAATTTATATTACAGCTTGACCTGTATACTTGCGGATACTGCATCATAACTCTCTATTTTATTGCACTATTCACACTCTGGACCTTATTACATCTGAAGGTGGTAAAGTTGTTGGCGCCGTTGCCAGGAAGGCAACATCACTGGATTGATCTTAATTTTTACATTCCAAAAGAATAATTAGGTAATTTTTCAGCTATAGATACGATTTCATTTTGTTTTAATATTACTAATGTTTTCCCTCTGGGTTTGCTGTATGACTCGCAGTAAAGCCACGCCTATTGTAACAACCATAGATCTAGAAAAAATAATTGAACGAATCGCCAACAGAAGCAGCAGCAGCAAATGCAAGATCAACCACTACTAGCTATAGTTAACGTACCACGTGACAATCCATTAGTCCGTGACGCCGATGATAACGCCTTAGGAGACCCACCAGTACCATAGTTACTCGCAAACGTGCAAATGGCTTGGAATAAGAAAACTTTATGGGACTATGTCCTACCAAGTTTAGATATGGTTCAGGAAAGTATAGCAAGGCTGGGGATTACAACTAATAATTTTGAAATCAAACTGATAATGATACAAATGATCCAAAATAATTTGAAGTTTAGGGGCACTATGATAGAAGATCCTTATCAACATTTGAAACAGTTTCTTAAACTCTATGATACTTTTAAGTATAACGGGGTCACTAATGACACTATTCATCTTCGGTTGTTTCTCTTTTCTCTGATTGATAATACCTTTTCTTGGTTAAACTCATATACTTCAGAATCTATCACAACTTGGGATGAACTTGCTAGAAAATTCTTATAGAAGTTTTTCCTGATTAGTAAAGAAGTCAAATTACGGAGAGAGATTGTTGTCTTTAGATAGATGGATGGAGAAAGCTTCTATGATGTGTGGGAAAGCTTTAAAATGTTGATTCAAAAATGTCCACACAACGGATTTCCTAAGTGGATGAGATTGTAATATTTTTCTAACGAGTTAGATGCGAATGCAAGATCAGGATTAGATGGAGTAGAAAGAGGAGCCCGTATGAATAGAACGTATGAGGATGCATATGAAATTATTCAAAACATCGAATTAAACTCCTACCGGTGGCAAATTGAACAATTCACATATGGCCAGAAACTCGCTACGGCCAAAGCTATTCAATAGGATGATAAATATCAGCAACTAGTGGATAGACTCAACCGTATTGAATCTGCTTTTGTACCATCTATGCATGGAGGAGACATGCCACTCTTCCATTATATCAATAATCCTACCGAGGATATAAATTACATTGGGAATAGGGGTGGAAACCCTTATTCAAACACATACAATCCTGGTTGGAGAGATCACTCGAACTTAAGATGATGAGAAAACCAATGAGGTGGTAACAATTCCAGTCAAGTTAAAAATACTAATTACCAACATCCTTACTGGTAGAAACCCCAAGACAGAGCCAACCCAAGTGACCATATGAGATGTGGTCAAAGTCTTGATATAATTGAAGGAGAGATGCAGTCAATGAGGACAAATGTTTAGTAAGTGCAGTCTAAGTGCACTAACTCAACAAGAACATTAACTAAGCTTGAGGATTAAATAATCCAATTAATGAGCATGATAGGCGATATCAAAAGAAAAATTGGCTCAGGCATTCCTTGTAACTTAGAAGATAATCCACGAAGGGAAGGTAAATAGCATGTGAAAGCTATAGCACTCCGATCGGGCAAAGTACTGATTAGCCCAAAAATACCTATCCCGGAGGTAACTATGGATAATATTAATGAACCTCAAGACAATTCCCTACATGTGGAAGAGGGACTTGAACCAGATAGGGAGAAAGCATTAGCAGTTGAGATGGGAAAAGAGACACCTAAAGATGCTGAAATCACAAAAGTCTCATTTCCATCAAGATTAGAAGAAACATAAAAGTGAGACGATGATGAATTTGTAAGTTTTTTTATTTTTTATTTAAAACCTTAAATGTTAACCTACCTTTGATTGAGTTAATTGAGAAGGTTCCCAAGTATGCCAAGTTTTTAAAGGAGCTAATGACAAGGCTTAAGAAAATCAAGGTAGGCGAACAGGTTAATTTAAGTGCTTCTTGTAGTGTAATTGTTTCCAGACAAGTACCATGAAAAGTGAAAGACCTAGGTAGTTTTACCATTCCCATAGAAATAAAGAGTAATCACTTTAATAGAGCCCTATGCGGTTTAGGAGCTAGTATTAATTTAATGCCCCTGTGACACGTAACTGGTGGATGTGTCGCGACACAGAACCCCTGTATAGCGACATCGTTGTAATTTTTTGCAAGGTTGACTCGACCCATTGCGCAACCCAACAGCTTTAACATTAATTTTATTCAATTTGTAAAACTTTAATTTCGTATTTTATAACCTAAACTCCTATTTAATCCTAATTAAAACACTCTTTAAACCCTTACCCTTAAAACTCTCTCAAATATCTCAACATCCCTTAAACCTAAAACCCCTAATTTCCCAAATTTCCTTTCACAAACTTGGTGCAACAAGGAACGATGACAGCATGGGCAAGCAAGGAATTCAAATGAACTTTGACTATACATTCAAGGTTAAGGGTTCCTAAACTCAAACTTTTTACTATTCCATTGACTTATTCATTTAGTACATCATTAGAATTGAAACATCATGCCTCTTAGTAAAGTTAGGCAAATAATGGAAATAGAGCCATCGATGGTTCAAACTCCTTCTAATTTTCCAAATCCGAATGTTGAAAAGTATTTCAATGAACTTTTAGGAAAAACATTCATTCAAGAGAGGGGATTTGATCCATCGATGATTTTATGTAAAGAAATTTGGCCTTTGGTCAGGTATCATCTTTGGGAACATTTTTGGACAATCCCAAAGGATAATGTTATGGTCCCTGTTGTCCAAGAGTTCTACACATCTCTACGGGACCACAAGTAGAAATACTGAAGTTCATATATGGGATACAGTACTTGTGCGATGGAAAGAGGTGCAAGTAACCCCTAGAATAATTTGTGACTTTTATCATGTTCCATACTATGAGAATGATTTTATTAATGAAACTGACTTAGAATATTTTAAAGACATATATGGATAATATTATAAAATTTTTTAACTGAGGGAATGGGTGAATGGAAGTATCGCACAGATAACAATATCCTAGTATCTTTCCATCAAGCTATTATGTTTTCGAAAGCTAAAATGTGGATTAAATTCATTTGCACATGAATTTTATCTGCTTTAAATGTTTCTAATGTTAATGCCTTTAGAGCAGTGTTAAGTCTATATTGGCAAATGGATCCACCATGGGAATATGCATTAGTAGCCAGAAGGTAGGAGTATTCTTTTTCCATCTAGTGACAGCTTTATGTAAAAAGGCGGGTGTATCTCTGATGTCCACTGAGCAGTCGTTGAAACCATCCCGAAGCATTATCGGGGACACCTTGTTCTAACAATACATCGACTTGCAGGCCAAACAAACAAAAGATTGGAATAAGCAACAACAAGAAATGACAACTACACTCACTTCGTCAAAAAGGTTGACACGAGCTCAAGAGGATGTTAGTGAGAATAGTCATCAAAAGTTAGATTGGATGATTCAGTGGATGCAGGAATCAGGACCAATTTTTCAAGAGTTTGTGAGGCAAACAACATTCAGGTTCCCAATTATACACATGACATGTTTGGGCCGAAAAATATGGACCAAGAAGAAGAAGTGCATGAAATCGAAGAGGGAGAAAAAGAGAAGGATGATGAGAATGAGGAGATGGACGATAAGGAGGATGATTGAACTATTTTAAATTTTATAAAAAAAATATTTGTATTAATTTTTGGATCATTTTAATTTAGACTTCATAAGAGTAGGATTAATAAGTAGATTTTTGTATGTTGTGTTCTGTTTAAATTTTCTATGTAGGAACCCAACACAAAGGAGACACAAACATATCAAAACTTTACACGGTCAAAGGAGGAAACACCCACCAATAGGAGTTAGAGCAATCATGATCAATCGGGTATCTTCTTTCCTTATCTTTTAATGGGCTACATATTGAGGACAATGTGTCAATTAAAGTGTGGAGGGTAACATAGAACATTTGCTTCAAATTTTTACATTTCCTTTGATTTTTCTTGTCTTTTGTGTGCTTTAGCTTGTAGAAATGCAAGTGATTGGTTAGGAGAATGTACATAGGTTGCTTGCATTTGTGAATAAATTTGGCATGATGATAGGTGATTTTAAATTTTTTATTATTGGGCTACTAAAATTATATATGTTACACTGTAAGTAGGCATTAAGCTATCATTTGTACCAAATGATATAGAAAATACAAAGAAACAAGCATGCTAGTACGAATGATAAATAGTTTAATTTTTATTTGTGTTGTTGATTAAATTTGTGAATGTTGAGATATTTACGGATGACCTAAGGCATTGTTTGGAACACATCCAGAGCCAAAAAGTTTTCCTACTTATATTTCACCTTTAGTACCAATTCTTGAGCCTACTGACACTTCTTGATTAACTACATTACAAGTCCCGAGCCTAGAAACATCAATTTTTATTTTCCCTTTTTCTTTGGTCCTGTGCTACACGATTATAGACGTCTGGTCATACGTATCGAGGATTAAGTAGATACGTCATGGCGGAGGTTGTAAAAAATAGAGTGAAATAGTAAAGATTAGTGTGATATGGGAGTTATAGGTTAGCTTGAAAGTGTAAAACAAGAAGAAAAATCCAAAAAGAAAATCCATACGAGTAGAAAAAGTACCTAAAAAACCAAAAAGCATTCTTGAGTGAGAAAAAATTTTAAAAAAACAGTGACAAAGTCACAAACATAGAAAAAACTCATTCATTAGTGCATCGAAACTCGTAGGCTAGACATAGTTACTATGTCATGCTATGATTTCCTATATTTGGAGACACAAGAAAGGTGAGAGAAGGAGAAATAAAGCGGTGAGCGAGTAAGGGTCACTAAAGAGGGAAGAATAGGGATCAATATGATGTGCTAAACTATTTTCTTGTTTGTAACCTATTGATGCTTACTATTTTTGAATTCCATACCTGTCCTGAGCCATAGAACATTACAAGACAAAAAGCCCTATGTGACCTAAATATCCTTATACATAATGGACATCATACTGAACATTCACATAGATGACTATTTATATTTTGCTTGGATAATCAAAGTACTTGTATATTTTGTAACATATTGAACTTAGATGTTTGTGGTCAAAAGTGGTAAGTCAACTACTCGTCATGTTGAAATTTTTAGTAAATATAAAATGCCTAAGTTATATGCTCTGAAATCAATACTTGTACCATACTTGTACCATACTTGCTCAAGGGTCGTCAATTTCATTTTATAATCTTTCTTTATGTTGCTTGAGGACAAGCAATCACTTAAGTGTGGGGAAGTTTGATCTGTCGTAACTTGGTGTAGTAGATTAAACAAGTTTTCACATTTAAGAAGCTTGAGTACAAGCATTTTCATTATCTTTTAATTCAGTTTCTTTAGTTTTATTTACATTCAATAAAATGTGCACATTGAGTATTTTATTAACCTTAGGGGCCTAATGAGGCCAAAGGGAGAGCTAACATGCTTTGTAACTGCGCAGGAGACCATTAGAGGGCATTTCAGGTCAATACTGAAAGCTATGTCGCAACATGGGGGAGTCGATGTAGCAACATAGAGAGAAGAATAGAGAAAGTGAGAAACTACCTTCAATGTCACGACTCAGGCTGAGGATGTCGGGACATACCCTTGAAGATGGCTATAAAAAAGCATACCGGTTGCTATGTCGCGACACAGAACCTGGTATGTCGCGACATCGACTTTGTGATGAGATTAAAACACATAGTAGGGACGTTTTGGTCCACACAATGGAACCTAAAGCTTGAGAACGTCAGCTACCCTAGGGCTATGGACGACAGCTACCTGAATGCTATAAATATGCCTTTCTGGCACACATTATGGACACAATTCCATTACCTTAGATTATTTCTTTCGGTTTAGATTTTTTTTCTCTTACTTTCTTAGGTTTTTATAATTTTAGTTCAATTTTTTCTTCAAGAGATTTGATTGTAAAGGAGATCAATTTCTGTGGATTTGCTCTATTCATCAATATTAATCAGGATTTCTTAAACACTCTATTTCAATTCATTCCCTATGATTAATTCTTCCATTCTTTCCATGTTGTTAATAAAAGCCATGAGAAACTAATCCTTCTATGGGGGACTAGCAAGTGGAAGCATGATCTCTTAACTGTTTTGTAGGGTTTACTCAATGAAACAACTGTTTGGAAAAGGAAGAACGTGAAACAAACCCTAATTCTGACAACCCTAGGAAGTTATCAAGGTGGGAATTAACCCAAAATTGGTATTGCCCATTCGTGAACACCTTTACCCCAAGCCAGTCTAGACTGTGAGGTTGGAAGATAAGTAGTTCTTGTTGACTCGTTATGTTAGTGGTAGATCGAAAGATCGTGCTAGGGTAGCGACTACTTGGTTGACAAGGAACCTGAGAGGACAGTTAATTGGGATTGCTGAAGTAAGATGATCACCCATCCTCATATTTGATTCACTTTATCTATCTCTATCTTTTACAATTTAAATTATTTTTTATGTTATTTTATTTTATTATTTTACAATCCTTAAACATATTTCTTATTTTACTCTCGTACTATAACTGACTTAAAGTATTAATTAGATCTTTACCTGTTTAGGTTAAGATTGATTTAGTACTCGCCTCCCTAAGGTACGATCCTCAAAGTACTTGCCTAGTTCGTTGTAAAATCTATATTACAGCCCAACCCATATACTTGCAGATACCGCCTCATAACTCTCTATTTTATTGCAGTATTCACACTTTGGGCGTTAGTACATCTAGAGGAAGTCAACTATTTTTAAGCTTTCTGACAATGAGTATCTGCGAAACAGACTTCGCATAAGTATGACAAACTCAGTCTGTAGTTCTATGACTTTGGGAAAGCTTTTGTTTAACTTATGTTTTGTGCATGCTATGTGGTTATTCTTTCCTATATATTCACTGAGTTCGCAAGAGCTCACACACTCCTTTTTAAACATTGCAAATAGTTAGATTACACAGTGAGTAACGGCGAGGCAGGTGATTCAGGTGAAGCATAAATACCGGAAAGGTAGTACAAGAAAAATTTAGACATAAAGGCAATGTGGGATATTCTGCTTGGGCTTAAAGATATATTTTTGTTGACTTCGTCGATTGCTCTAGAATCAGTTAATTTTTAAGTTTTTCCTTTATGTTTTTATTTGCGAACCGATAATACTTTATAAACACCTTTGAATTTTAAGCATATGAATATAATCCAAGTTTGATTAATTTTTTTCCTATTTTCCAAATTAAAATTTAAGTAATTATGTAACAGCCCGTTTTTAGTTAAATCGAAACAGTGGTTTTGGAACCACAAATCTGATGAGTAAATTATTATTTTATTATTATTTTAATGTCTACGATATGTTAGTAGAGTTGTATAAAAATTTCGTTAAGAAATTTTGACGTTTGCATATTTAATTAAGTGAAAATGACTAAATCGAAAAAGGTGCAAAAGTAGAGTTCTAGTAGCTAAAGGTATCAAATAGCTATGAAACTTTAATGTAAGAGGACTTAGATGGTAAATAGACCATTTATATAGTTAGTGGATATTCATGGATTGGTTTTATTGAAATTATGAATATTTTTAAAGGTTAAAAATATAAATAGGTAAATAAAGATAAAATTAAATAAGTAAAAGGTATCATCTTCTTCAATGTGTTTCTTCTTCTTCTTCAAAGGGAGTATAGGTAGGTTTCGGTCAAGCCATTTTTGCTTGCATGGTATGTATTTTGATTCTGTTTTTAATGATTTTTATGTTTTTAGGATTGTTGTAGCTTAATCTAGCTAGCCCAATAACTAATTTGCAAAACTGTTAAAGGTTTAGAATTCTTCCATGAATTTTCTTGCATGATTTTTGAATTTTAATGGAAGAATATGAATCTTTGTTGTTTAATAAATAAGTTTTGTAAAGTGATTTTTGATGACATTGCTATTTAAGGACATATTTGTAAAAATGATAAAAGTACATGGTGAAATTGTGAAATGATGAGTTGTATGAGTTGATATAGGTCCCTAGAGCATTCGTCTAGAATGAGATTTGGATGAAATTGCTTAAATTTCAATTTACGAGCTTAAGGACTAAATTGTAAAGAAGTTAAAATATTAGG
>CM025142.1:17038040-17050315 GCA_013467495.1 Gossypium gossypioides
AATAACTCGACATTTACTTGTCACTTTATTACTTGTTGTGATTGTGTACACTTGCACATTTCCGTCGTTTTAGTGCCTCACACGGCTGAGACACACGCTCGTGTCTCAGGCCATGTAACCTTCGAATTAGGGACACACGGTCGTGTCCCATCCCGTGTCCTCACTTGTGTAACTCTCTGAGTAGGGTCACACGGCCGTGTCACACGCTCATGTGTCAAGCTGTGTAACTCTCGAAATTGCCCCACACGCCCGTGTGCTAGGCCGTGTAACTAACTGACTTGAATGCAAAGGAACTACAGGAGACACACGGCTGTGTCGTCAAGCCAAGTGTCAGACATGGCTGAGTCACACGCCCGTGTCTTAGGCCGTGTGGACATAAATTTTCTCAAAATCAAGCCATTTCCAACACCAATTCATACATACACCTATAGGCCTTTTGTACACATAATCAAGACATCAAAACATTACCAAAACATACAATTAATGACCAATTCAAGAGTCCTAAATCAACCAACCAATATGCCATTCAAGGTGCCTCAAATACATTCATCTAAAACTTACCTAAACATGTAAATGTTACCACATTTCAATCATCCACATCTAGCTCAATACTTTCCTAGAACATACCATATCTGGACTATATTCAAACCAATTCAACACATACCATTTTCGCCATTCAAACATGCAACATAACATAGCCACATTGACACATACTAGCAATGCATCAAATGTACCAATCCAAAATAACTTATACAAACCAAATTATCAACTAAACATTCAATTAAACATCATTACAAGTCCACCTATACATGTTAATAAGGTAATTTCTTTCATAATAACCTAGTTTAAATATGAACTAAACATATCACAAGTAACCATTTTCATACTATCACCAACATGCCAAGAGAACCATATCAATAAGCACTTCAAAGTAATCGAAATTAGATAATTTGGTAAGGCATCAAGGTGTACCAAACCAACATAACTTTCCAAAGCTTATACATGCCAAAACACAATTAACACATGCATCATAATACCATTACAAATCACACTACACATGCCATTATAAATCTTAACCAAATTACTCAAAAACTACTGAATTGCCCACTATATAGTGTGATAGATCCGACGAGCTTCCAACCGATTGACCTTCTGATAATCTGTAAAGTAAAGGAAAATACCTACGTAAGCAATGAATGCTTAGTAAGCTAGCATAAACTTAAATTATACTTACCACTTCATTAATAAAATTCATAGATTATACGCAGATCATTACCAAAGCCATAAGTGTAGTATAGTTCTATAGGTACATCACCAAACTCACAAGTTAGTAAGGTCACTTATCCATAATATAAATGGATTTATCCATAGTATAAGTAAATTTCTCTCACATGAACATATCATTTAATTTATCAATCTCTTTTTACATATAACATCATGTTACATATGAGATCATCCATAATATATGAAATTTACCATCTATGAACATAACCTTTAATTCATCAACATTACCATATCATCAACCTTTTCATAAAATTATGAACCATTTCATTTACTTACTTACCATTGCATTCCAAATGTTTAGCATAAGTCTAAACAACATCATCAGTTCATAAGTTAGTGCACTTGTACATGATTCAAATGCATTCATCCATAAAATAAGTAGATTTATACACATATTCACATCATTTAGATCATAAATCCTTTTCATAAGTTAATGATTCATTCCATTTGGATACTTACCATTTCGTTTCCTTTTTATACCCGTTGAACCATCTAGAATTTCATCGATACTAGGGAAAGCCCACACAAAGTGTGTTTAACCTTAACATTTGCTTTACATCATTGCTCACATGAGCTGTGAAATGGGTCTGCTTATAGGAGTTGTGGGTCGGAATGTAAACTACACGATGCTGCTCACACGAGCTGTGGAGTATCCACAACAAATGCAGGATCTTAGCCATTGATAGGACATTCAAGACCAGCACCCGAAACATGAAATCCCTATGACATGTCATTTGTATTCTAAGAATTCCTAAGGTTTAATTGGAACTCAATAATCGTCAATTCATCATTGCCTCATTACATTAGTATATATTAATTGATTTACATTAAAGCAACACAATAAGCATTCAATTTAAACAACATTATACTGAATACAATTCATACGAACTTACCTAGCTAATTGCAGCAATGACTAAATATAGGGGTTATTTGGTAAATTTCTCTTCTCCTCGATTTTCCACTCGTTCTTGATCTAAATTAATAATTTCATTCAATTCATTAATTCAAACAGCAAAAGAATTCATTTTATACAGTTAAGTCATTTTAAACATTTTATAAAATTTCCCCAACATTTTACTTTTATTCAATCAAATTAACCATTTTTATTCAATTTCAAGCTTAGCCGAATTGATTGAAACCCTACTACAGCCCATATTTGTTGTTATTTCACATAAGTCCTTGTACTTTTACTATTTTTACATTTTAGTCCTTAAACATTAAAATTACCAAAAATTACTTTACAAAATAGTCCTATCTTAAGATTCTACCATAAACTTTCAAGAACTTATCAATTTCATCCATGGTAAAATTCTAAGCATTTAACAACTTAAAAATTAACCCCCGGGCTAGCTTAACATAGTTGTAACAATTTCAAAAACATAAAAATCATTAAAAAGGGGATCAAATCACGTACCATGCATGGAAGAATCAGTTGTAAAAATGGGAGAGAAGATGATAACCATCCATCTTTTGTTTATGTTTTATTTTAATTTAATTTAATTTACCAAATTACCAATTTAACATTAGTTACTATTTAAACAAAACATCAAATCCATGTCCATATTTGTCGACTAAATCCTTAAATGGTTTTTACCATATAAGTCCATTTACTTTCATTTCCATAGTCATTTAACCTTTTAACAAATAGAACTAAACTTTTACCCTTTTACGATTTAGTCCTTTTTATTTAATTAACCATTTAAACGTCAAAATTTCTTAACAAAAATTTAATACGGCCTTAATAACACTCCATAAATATTTAATAAAATATTTACAGCTCAGTTTATAAAAACGAGGTCCCAATACCTCATTTTCTAAAACCACTTAACTTTAGGGTCTGACACTTAACCTAATTATTCATTCATATAACATAAATTGCCAATTCAACATTTATTTTAATATCATAATTGACTCATAAATTAAATAATAATATTTACGACCTCACTCGTCAAATTTGTGGCGCCGAAACCACTATTTTTGACACCACTAAAAAATGGATTGTTACAAGAAACCTTAAGGTAGTTGCAATATTAAGATTTTGGGTAGAAATCTTAAGGGAGTTGTAAGGTTAAAACTTGTGCTCAAAGGTTGTCAAATTAGTGAATTTGAGAAAATCCTTAGTTGTGGAAAGCTAAGGTATTGGAGTAGGCAATTGAGGTCAAACCACTATAAATTGTTATGTTCATTATTTCATATTCGTTTGCTGCTTCCACAAATTTTATTAAGGCCAATTCACCCCCTCTTGGTGATTTCGAGTTGATCTTTCAAGCTAAAAGTAATTCCTTAAAGCAATTCTCTCTACATTTTTTGAGTAAATGACAAAGTCAATGCCTACTTAAAAGGTTAAAATTCGCTATAATCAGCCAATGAAGGAGGTTGTCTACATGAATGCATGGGCGTGTGTATGCGCCAAAGTGAATCTTACTATATTAAAGTGTATGCAAGTTTTGTATTAACCAATAGGCGAGCTATATAAAGTTAGTCCGTGTGGTGTCTTCGCCAATGGGTGAAGTGTAAGTCCCACTAAGTTGGGAAGAGTCCTTATGTTTGTGTGACGTATAGATATTCTGATGTTGCTTTGGAACTCACTAAGTTCTATGAACTTCCTTCGTTTATCTTCCCTTCTTAGGACCTTTGAAGAAATAAAAGACCCTTCAAGGACTACGCCAGAGGATACATTCTATGTGAGGCTTATAGTGATTTTGTATTATGTATGAATAGTAAGAGTGACGTCAAGGCTTGAAATATGAAAAACAATATTTTGTGACTAAAATTGTATTCACCAAACGGCATTCTTTCCTTAAATCTTTACAATAAACTTTTTTGTTTTAAAAGTGTTTGGCACTTAAGCTTAAATATTTTATTTATTATTGCTATACAAAATACCTTTTTTTTTGTAAACTTGAGGTTCCACCAATTACGTTATTGTAAGGAAAAGACTTTAAGGTTGTAACGCACCATTCCTAGATCCTCCTTAAGGGCCAAAAATAGGGTGCTATAAGTTTTTGGTATCAGAGCCTAGGTTTAGTCGATTATCGGATGAACCGAAGGTGTTGTCACGCTTTTTTCATGCATAATACACCTCTGGCTTAGTCTTTAGTGATTTTTACTAAGATAATTTCTCTTTTATAGCAAATAAGAAGAATGTCTTAAAGTTCAAGAAAAGTGACCGGTAAGGATATGGAAACTATGTCCCCACCCAAGAACAGGCTACTACAGCCAACAATAACAATGCTGGGAATGTAGGAAACACATTCAGAAATTTGTTCTTCACCATGATGACTCAATTATCTGAATAGTTCATGAGAACCGAATATGAGCAGTAGCCTCAACAACCGCAACACCCTCCACAACCACGCCCAGAGGAAGTGCACCCAGTGCCACCTATTCCACCTGCACCTATGGTAGCCTCCCCAAGGTTTGATCTTATCCAAGAGATTTAGAAGAGAGGAGGAAAAGATTTTTTTGGAGATAAAGGAGATGACCCCACTAGGTAGAGTAGTGGTTGTCTCGATTAGGAAGGGTTATTAAGAAGCTAAAGTGTAATGAAGAGGATAGTCCTGATACGCTATATATTTGCTAGAAGGAGAAGCATACCAATAGTGGGAAAACATGATTAGCGTTACCCCTGAGCATTTGATCGATTAGGAATTCTTTTAAGAAAGGTTCCATCAGAAGTATATTAATCCAATGTTTGTCGAACAAATTAAGAAGGACTTCCTGTATCTGAAAGAAGGTAGAATGTCTATCCTGGAATAAAAGCATGAATTCACGCGGTTGAATAGGTACACTAAAAGTATGTTTTCGTTAGAAAAAGACATGTGTGAAAAATTTGAATGGGGACTTAGAGATGAACTTCATGCCTTAGTGTTAGTCTCTCAGTGTAAGACCCTGTCTAAAATGACAGTTATGGCTTATAAGATGGACTTGATCCTCAAGGACAAGAGCAAGAATTATAAGAAGGAAAGAATGAAAAGAGGAAGATTAAGTCCTCCACCTCCCTCGACCTTTAAAAAGCCAAAAGATCACCCTTTTCCAACTTCAAGAAGGGAATCACAAACCTCTAGTTTGAAGCATGAAGGATTCTTTAGGCCAACTGCACCTATGGTTAGTTCTGTTTGTTCCCGAATGGAGAAAGAGGATGTAACTTTTGCAGTAGGAATCATGGAGCTGGCTGTTGGAAGAAGTTAAAGGCTTATTTCAATTATGGGTCTAGAGACCACATGATTATTGACTGTCCGACCAAGTTTGAGTACAGTACAGAACAATCAATAAGAAGCCCACCGAAATACCAGCAAGAAAAAAAATTAGAATCGGTGGCTAAGTCCAGCTCGATTTAAGGGTCGTAGGAAAATTTTCAGTAGAACGAGTTCTAATGCGTTAGCACGGGCCTACGTGATAAAGCCACGGAAGACGCGAACCTACCTAAAGTCATCACTAGTAATTTTCTTTCCATGGTAATGAAATTTATGCATTGATTTACCCTAGGTTTACTCATTCTTACATATGTAATAAAGTCATAGAGGGTCTAAGTCTTGATGTAAAATGTTCTGAGGCCAATATATTGGTAACGAATCCTTTTGGGCAAAGCACTGTAGTGAACAAGTTAATAAAGATTTGTCCTTTAGCTGTGGGCGAGTAGGTATTTTTAGTAGATTTGTTATTGTTGAGCTTTCATGAGTTTGATTCTATATTGGGATCGGACTAGTTGACTAGGCATAATGCTATGGTTGACTGTCTATAACACTTCTAACCCATCTCCATTTTAGATTAGGGTTATGAAGCATTACGATGCGAATCAGATACAAATAACATCATTTAAACATACACTTATTAATTTACAAAATAATAATTCAAATCAAACAATATTTTTATCATACAAACATTTACGATTCTTATATTGAGTATACGAGACCTAAAAATGACTTTGGAATCAATCTAGGATCAATCTAAATCAAAACAAAAAATATGAAACATTTTGAAAACAGGGATCACACGGCTGTGTGGCCAAGCCGTGTGACAAAGCGTAGGTCATGTGGCACAGGGACATGGTGTAACGCGGTTTGTGCAAGTGTACACAGACATTCAAGTAATAAGTAAGTAAAAATGAGTTATCGTCTCCACAGGGACTGTATAAGCTTAACCAATTATTTGTAAAATTATAATTAACAATTTGATGTAAAAACTCAATAATTTGGATGGTGATTATTAAACTAACTAAAATTAACTAGATCCAAAGATTGATACCTATGCAATTCTAATCTAGATGCAATTTACCTAATTATATGAATAAATGGCTTTAGTAACTAATACAATCAACATTAAATGGGCTAGGATAATTATATAAATCAATACAAATTACTTTATCATGCTTAACAAATTTTAGAAATACTTTCACGGCAACTCGATCTTTCATGATTTTGGAAACCAAATTAAGTCCTTTCTGAGTCTTTTAATTAGTTAAATATGTATTTTACTGATCATATTAACTAAGGGTTTCTTAGCATTTATGTAAGGTCATAGGGACATTTACGTTTGCAACAGTTTAATTATATAAACCTAAAAACTGGGCAAGATAATAGAGTTAACTAAAGATATTATAAACCTCAACTTAGTCAGGTTTAAGATCAAAATTGAGGATTGCACTTTTTAATTGTGTCTACTAGTCATCGTCTGGCTAGGATCGCTCAGTTAATCTGAGTGCACCCAATCACGTATGAATGAAATGCGTCATGATATTAATTGAAAACATGACAGACTGAGGCCTAAACACATTAAACATGAATAAAATAGATGTTATTGAATTAACATAATCATCCTAGCAAATAGGATTTAAAATATCATTGTTGATGTCAAAAATAATAAACTCAAAGCAAACATAATTAAAATAAATGACAAGAGGAAAGAGTGAACACTATTCCGCTCAGCAGCCTTTCGGATCTATTCTAATTGATTCAGTTCAGCAGCCTTTCGGATATATTTTGACTGATGCGCTCCTCCGTCAAATCATTGAAGGCTCCATTTAAATAGACAGAATCATGTCAAGTAGCACTTGACTAGCTTAAACAGTATTTAGTGTCACCTCCCTTATTGAGATCGCCTAAAATAGAAGAAATCCTTACCCTGTATATAGCAGCTTCAAAAGAGATTGTGTCAGCTGTGTGGTCAAGACTGAAAGGGCACGATAGTATCCGGTATACTATGTTAGTAAGGTTTTACAGAACAATGAACTAAGGTATACCAAAACAGAGAAGGTTATGTTCGTGTTGTAATTACAGCTTTAAAGTTGCGACCATATTCTCAACCCCACTCCGTAAAGGTCATTACAGATCAACCAATTAGGGATATCCTATCTAAGGTGGACACTTTTAGAAGGATGACAAAATGAGGGTTAGAATTGGCAGAGTTTGGTTTTGAGTATTCCCTTCAAAGGACCATCAAGTCTCAGATCATGGTTGATTTTGTAGCAAAGTGCTCTTTCAACAGCTTGGCCCAGTACCAGAATTGGCACTGCCACCACAGGAACATACTAGCCTGGTAGTGAAGTCAAAAAGTTGGACTATTTATGTGGATGGGTCCACCGTGAAGAAAGCAGTAGGGGCAAGATTGTTACTCATAGACCCTAAAGGAAATGAGTGGTAATATGGTCTTTCTTTCAGATTTTAAGCATTTAACAGTGTAATTCAATATGAGGTTCTAATATCTGGGTTGCACTTGGCTTGGCAGTATGGAGCTCATGAATTAATTTTGATTACTAGTTCTTAATTGGTGGCGAAGAAAATGATTGGGGAGTATGAGGTGAAGAAAGCTAATCTGGCCAACTACCACTCGATCGACCTCGAACTCTTATCTAAGTTTGCAAAAGTTGAGATCCAACAGATATTAAAAGCAGACAACACTAAGGATGACGCATTATCTAAATTTTTTTCCTCCATTGTGATAGAAAAAAGAGGAAATATATTACTGGAGCACAGGGCTTCCCTCATTAGCGATCACCTTTAAGTGTTTTTTGTCCAATAGGAACAAACTTGGGTGACCCCCATCTTTCAGGCCTTGCAAGGAGAAACTTATGGTTTTAGCAGGAAAGAGTTAGAGAAAGCTCAATACAAGTCAACCAGGTACATCATATTAGATTGTATATTGTACAAAAAGGGCTACTCTCAACCCTTGCTAAGGTGCCTCACTCCTGACGAAGTAAAATATGTTTTAAGGGAAATCCATGAAGGCATATGCAGTGATAATTTATGAGCGAGTTCACTAGCTCAAAAATTCCTACAATAGGGGTGTTATTCGTCGATCATCCAAAAGGATGCCTACCAGCTAGTGCGTACATGCGATGCTTGCTAGAGGTTTGCGCCAATATAGCGATCACTAGTAGAGCCTCTCCAAATGGTGTATGGGCCTAAGCCATCTGTGATGCAGGAAATAAATATCTTGGGGTCATTTCCAATTGAGACAACACAACAGAATTTCATAGTCGTAGCTATCAATTATTTCACTACGTGAGTAGAAGCAGAGGCCTTAGCTACAATAACAGAGAAACAAATAGAGTCTTTTGTGTGCAAGTTTATTGTTTGTAGGTTTGGTATCCCATGTCTAATCATAATAGACAACAAAACTCAATTCCAGGGGAAATTTAAGAACTTTTGCACAGATCTACAAATTTCGCTTGCTCAAAGCTCGGTAAAAACCCAGCAAAGAAATGGACAGGTGGAAGCAATGAATAAGAATATCCTTATGGCCATAAAAAAGATGGTGGAGGATGCTAAAGGTGCTCAGCTAGAAGAGCTCCCAAGGATTTTATAGGCCCTAAGGACCATGCCGCACATAGCTACTGGAGGAACATCATTTTCTTTGGTATATAGAGCAAAACTGATCATTCTGATATAAATATGTCTTCGCTCTTACAAGACTACCCATTTTGATACGCTTGCCAACCAGGATGCTCTAAGGATTAATTTAGATCCCATTGAAGAAAAGAGGGAGAATGATGGAATCAGAAGCACAATGCAAGCCCAACAAGTCGCGAGATAATACAACACTAGAGTACAGGGCAAGCAATTTTAGGTTGGCGATCTAGTTTTGACGAACACTAAAGCTAGCTTACAAACTTCTCAATGTGGAAAGCTAGCTCGTAGTTGGGAAGGACCTTATAAGGTGGTGGAGAAGATAGGATTTGAAGTCTATAGGATTGCAAAGTTTGATGGTCCAACTTCGCCCCACACATGAAATACACGCCACCTAAAGAAATATTACATGTGAGTAACTCATCTATATTGTAAATCTTATGATATCTCATTTCTATCTTCCATATGCTTGTAATCATCAAGGATTTAATTCTTTATTGCTAAGAGATAATAATATTCCTAGAGCTAGCTGATTTTAGATTATGGCTCCGCTCAACAGTTTATTGATTTACGATCACGAACAATTCATTCATAGCTCACCAATTTACGATCGCAACTTCATTTAAATAGTCTATTCATTTACGATCACAATTGATATTTAGAGCTCGCTAATTTAAGATAATGACAGCACCCAACAGTTCATTGATTTACGATCTTGAACAATTCATTCATAGCTTGTCGATTTACGATCGTAGCTTCATTTAAACAGTCTATTGATTTACGATCACATTTGATATTTCTAGAGTTCGTTGATTTAAGATCACAGCTCCACTCAACAATTCATCGATTTATGATTATAAACAATTCATTTATAGCTCGTCGATTTACGATCGTAGCTTCATTTAAACATTCAGTTGATTTACGATCACAACTGATATTTTTAGAGCCTGTTGATGTAAGATCGTAGCTCCACTCAATAAGTTCATTGATTTATGATCATGAATGACTATTTTTAGAGATCGCCGATGTAGGATTGCAGCTCCAAACATTTTACTCACTTGCAATCGTGACTTATATTTTTTAAGCTCGCTAATTTAATATTGCAGCCAAGTCAATCACCTTAATGATTTACAATCACAATTGGTTTTGTTGTTACCTAGTGATTTAAGATTATAACTAAATTCAGCAAATAAAATAATTAAAGACTACAAAATTTTATCGTGTGATAATACATAATAATTTATCACCATAAAATAAAGGAAAGTTATCATCAGTTAACAAATGCTTAAGGCATAAACAAAAGCCAATATTTTTATTTCAAAATAACAAAACAAAGTAAAAAAAATACATAAAAACAAAATCAGGTGTTCACACTCGCATCGTCAGGGTCCACGGCATCTTCTTCTACCTCTTCAGTTTCATTCCTTTCACATCTTACGATAGGGGCAGCACTAGTTTCAGCAAGGTCGTTAGTAAGAAAAAATCTGCTGGAATCTTTCCATTCTCAAGCGAACTCCTCCCAAGCAGGTCCAGAAGGGAAACGGATGTCAAAGCCAAGTTGAGCATATGTAAGATGACTCAAAGCATCAAAGTTTACCTTGTGAGCATCAAAAGGCCCACCAATAACTTGGGTGTGTAGTAGAGTATTTGACTTTAATTCTGGCAGATAATCTTTAAAATCTTGCATTATTTTTGCCTGATACTTTGCCAAGGCTTCCTCGTGATGCTTCTCCGATTCAGCCATCTCAAGTTTATGTTTCTCACCCATGAACTCAATAGTCCTTTACAGACCAAATTTTTCAGCTCGCATTAGTTTGATTTCTTCATCCAACTTCTTATTGGCTTTTTCTGAAAGAGTAAGGCATTCCTCTAGCCTTTCATTCCTCTACACCCACTTTTTATAATCCTCTTCTAAATTCTTATGTAGCTCGCGAGCCCTCTCTAAGGCTTTCTTGGTGGACTGGAATGAATTCTCAAATTCTACCTTCTTAACCTCCTCTTCTGCCACACTTTTTGCAATCCCCAAGCTAATAACCTCGATCTCGATAAGAGTAACTTGGAGAGATAATACAAGTTCTCTTAATGTTGGTTTCTTCGCGTAGGAAGATGAGGTAGAAGAGCGAACACAATCCTTAACCTCATGAGGCATTGACTCCTTCCATTTTCTGCTTACCTCAACAGGATAGTAAGGAAAGTTCTTGACGCTCGATTAATCACGCCAAGGAAATAAAGTGTGGGCTTCGCCGCCAGCAGACACAAACTTCAGTGAACCCCCAAGGGAGCATGGTCAACAATTTTAATAACCCAAATGTACCTCCGATGGATGGCCTTTGAGGGATGGGGACACTGGTGGAGAAGCGATCGCAAAAAGGATTGCAAAAATAGCCACTACATTGCCAGATGGTTCTATTAGATCCTTTCCTCTCTTTTTTTGACGAAGTTCTCTTAACTGCGAACTACATTCATCTTCGCTACATAAAATAATGTTTACTACTCTAACATTTCTTTCTTCTTCTTTCAACTACTACCACTCCCCTCCCCCGCAGAAGCGCCCAAATGAGCACTTTGCACATTATGCATAAAAGATCATACAACCATGTTTTCGTTAACACCTCTTCAAGCTCCAGCGTGAGACCTTTATGAAGTGTAACACCCCAAACCCTTCCTAGACGTTATGGTCGAATCTCAAAAATTAGATTAACAAAGTGCAAAATTTGTAACAGCCCGTTTTTAGTGAAATCAGAATAGTGGTTTTAGGAACACTAATCCGATGTGAAAATATTTATTTTATATTATTTTAATGTCTACTATATGTTAGTAATGTAGTATAAAAATTTTGTTAAGAAATTTTCATGTTTGCATGCTTAATTAAGTAAAAATTACTAAATCGTAAAAAGTGCAAAAGTAGATGTAACATCCCTAACCCGTATCCGTCGCTGGAATAAGGTTATGGAACGTTACGGGATAATTCATAACTTAAAAAATTTAATTTCAAACATTTCATACTTCATAGAATAATTCATCCAAACACATGCAAATCATCCCTTAATCGATCCCTTGAGGCCAAAAAAACACTTTAGAAACAATTCAGGATGAAATCAGGATCATATAGAATTTCATGGAAAAATTTCAAACTTTTCACAA
>CM025142.1:17081757-17095701 GCA_013467495.1 Gossypium gossypioides
ACTAGAGAATTTGATTAAAAAAATTTCTTGAAAAATTAATTTGGAAAATCTAAGTGATTTTTGGAAAAAAAATATTTTTGATCGAGTAAAATTAAATTAATCAAATTAATTAAAATTAATATGATATTTTTGGGTCCTCTCGAGCTCGAATTGCATAGGCCCTAGCTGGTGTTCTTGCTTCAGACTTTTCGTTCATTTTGTTGTTCTTTCCTCGACCAGAAGTAGCATTTCTAGTGTTTCCAGATTGTCTACCTTTCTGAGAAGTTACTTCAGGCTTGTTTGATTGATTTTCGAAGTCATTTTGCTTCTTCGGACAGCTAAGAAGAAAATGGTCAATAGACCCAGAATGAAAATAAGCTCTTGATTTTGACCGACACTCACCAAAATGTCTTTTATTGCATTCAACACATACAGGAATGATTCTCTTTCTTACACTTCGAACACTAGCCGCTGGAGAATTAACTGATTGGAAATTGCTTTGCCTCGGTTTCTCTCTACCAACGAATTTTGAAGGAGCAGTTGATCGACTGGTGTCATTCCTAATATTCTTCGAGGGAGAAGTTTGAGTTGGCTTGAATGATCCCCTTTTGTTATAGTCTCTGAATTTCGAATCTGACTCGCTTGCTTTTACAAATTTCCTTAACTTTCTGAGCCTGCTCTGAAAGTTCTATAAATTTCCATAACTTTAATGTTGCTATAGCCATACGGATATCGTCATTCAACCCATGTTCAAATCTAATACACATTTTTTCCTCATTTAATATGATGTTACGAGCATACTTACTTAACTGCTCAAATTCACTTTCATACTTAGCTACAGTCCAGTTTTCTTGTTTTAATTCGAGAAACTTATTCTTTTTCCGATCAGAAAACAATCAACTAACATACTTCTTCTTAAATTCATTGTGAAAGAAGTCCCAGCTAACAAGATCATTTGATGTCATTGTACTCAAAGTATCCAACCATAAATGCGCCTTATCTTTCAGTAAAAATACCGCACACCACAAGTAATCTTTAGGGGTGCACAACAACTCTGTAAAAACTCTCTTTGTGTTCAATAGCCAATACTCGGCTTTTGAAGGATCATTATCTATCGTACCTCTGAATTATTCCGCTCCACATTTTTGAATTTTGTCTATAAATACTTGGGTAACCATCATAGGTATAGGGTTTAGAGTATTCAGGGGTGCTAAAGGTGGCACAACAGGGGGTGGAGGTGGCAGAGTTGCAAGATTTGCTTGCTTGAACTCGTTGAACCATTGGTTCATCATTCCAAGAAATACATTTTTCATCTCATTACCAATAATTATGGAATAGACACACTATTACTTGCTTCGGGATTCGAAGCTTGAACATTACTTTCAGCTTCATTAATAGCTCGATTTGATTCAACTGACATATTGAATCTATAAGAAATTACAATGTTAGAACAGATCAAAAGAATCACACTATCACAGGGTATATGTGGCATGTCTATACTAAACTTTACTCTGCTATGTTAGTCCTAGAATCAACTAAACCTTAGCTCTGATACTACTAAATATAACACCCCTAACCCGTATCCGTAGCCAAAATAGGGTTACAGAGCATTACTGTATAAACGTCTCTTAAAAACATACATTTCAAACATTAATGTAAACATAATTTAATCCATTCATATACATGCATATTCTCCTTTAACCAAGCCTTTGGTGCCCTAGAAATAAACTAGAAACAATTCAGGACTAAATTGGAAACATTTGGAACATTTAAGAAAAAATTGGAAAAATTGAACTGCAGGGGTCACACGGCCGTGTGACTCACATGATTGAGGCACACGATCGTGTCTCAGGCAGTGCAACTTTCGAAATACGGATACACGACCGTGTCCCAGCCCGTGTTTAAGCCTGAGTAACTCTCTGAGTTGGGTCACACGGCTAAGCCACACGCCCGTATGCTAGGCCGTGTAACTCTCGAAATAGCCATACACGCCCTTGTACCAGGCCGTGTGCTAGGTCATGTAATAGCCTGACTTGCATGTCTTAAAACTTACAGGGGCACATGACCGTGTCACCTAGTTGTGTGTCACACACGGCTGAGTCACGTGCACGTGTTTCAGGCCGTGTGGACATGAAATTGGCTAAAATCAAGCCATTTCCGTCACCAAATCAAGCATGTACCTAAAAACATTTTGTACACATGATCAAGGCCTCATAACATGACCAAAACCAACATGAAATGATCAATTCACTAGTCTAAAATCATTCAACCAATATGCCATATAAGGCACCTCAAGAACAAACATACAAACTTACCTAAACATATGCATTACCACATTTAAAACATACACTTCTAGTTCAATATCATCTTAAAGCATAACATAATTGAGACCATAAGTAACTCAACATAAACATACCATTTTAATGTCCTAAAAACAACCAAGCAGTATGCCCTTCATAGAAACCGCAATTATATCCAACATCAACAACTAAAACATGTTAACATTGATCCATTTCTAGCATAGCAACTTAATTCATTCACAAGCCAAATCAAACCATAACTGTTCACTTTCATACCATTCTAATTGTACCAAAAAGATACCTATTTACAATCATAATAAGGTACCTAACAACATAGTTTAGTATATTGTCATATTGTACCAACACAACCTATATAGCCACATATACATGCCACTACCACTAAGGAGCACAAGAACTACCAACATCAATGGATAGTATGAGCTGAAGGTTCGATCCATCCAAAAGTCAAAAGTAACGATCTACAAAACAATCCACAAAAACGAATCAGCTTATCGAGCTTAGTAAGAACATAGTATATCATTTAACTTAACAAAAATTGAATACAATTCGTATTTTACTCGATTCAAAGTTACCAGAGTGTAAACCGGGGCACGTATGTGTAGTTTGGGGGTTCCGAAGTACGAACAGGGGCATGTATGTGTAATTTAAGGGTACTAAAGTACAAACAGGGGCACATATGTGAAATTCAGGGGTACCGAAGTACAAACAGGGGCACATATGTGTAATTCAAGGGTACCGAAGTATAAACAGGGGCATGTATGTACAATTTAGGGAATAATTAACTATAAGCTTTTAATTACATAACTATAATGTGAAAATACATGTAAAAATTAAATTATTTAGTGAAATACTATGAACTTACCATGACAATTAGAGCGTAGAAATACGATTGAGCTAATCCGTGATTTTTGCCTTTCCTCGATTTAGATTCGGTTGAGATTTATCTTGATCTAAATAAATAATTATATTCAAATAAGTATATCAATCAATCTCAAAATTCAATTTAATCCATAATTCACATTTATTCATAATTACAATTTTGCCTCTAACATTTTAACTTTTCAAAATTTAGTCCTTAAGCTCATAATTTAAAATCTAAGCATTTTTATCCCTATTTCATGCTAGCCAAATTCATTAGGGACCCATATCAACCCATGTAAACCATTATTTCACAAATTTACCATGAATTTTACTACTTTTACATATAAGTCCTTAAATTACATTTTCATCAAAAATTAGTTTACAAAACTTATTTATTTGTCCCCAAAGACTCATAATATACCATCAAACATCAAGAATCATGCAAGAACATTCATGGAAAAACCCTATAGCTTTAAAAATTTTGTAAATTAGTTCCCGGGCTAGCTAGATTAAGCTACAACAATCCTGAAAACATAAAAATAATTAAAAACGGGGCTTTAAAACTCACCATGCACACAACCAAAGCTAAACTTAATGCTCCCTCTTCTCTAATGGACAAAATCGGTTTAGGTTAATGAAATGAAGAAGATGGACGTTTTCTTTTAATTAATTTAACCTTTATTTACTCATTTAACTTTTTACCCTTTAAAAACATTCAAAATTTCAATAAAACCTTGCCATGAATATCCACTAACTACATAAATGGTATAATTACCATCTAAGTCCTCTTACTTTAAATTTCATTAGTCATTAAATCCCCTTAACTAATAGAACTCTACTTTTACACTTTTTACAATTTAGTCTTTTTTACTTAATTAGGCATGCAACTGTCGAAATTTCTTAGCGAAATTTTAATACGACCTTACTATCCTCCCATAGACATTAAAATAATAATTTATTCATCGAATTTGTGGTCTCAAAACCACTGTTCCAATTTTAATGAAAATGAACTGTTACATTACGACACATATCAAATCAAATAACATAAGTAGACCATTCACACATTAATTTAAATATCAATATTCAATCCACATATTAAGCATAACTAAAATACACTTATAGGCCTTAAATCAAACTTATGGGACCTGAAAAATAGTTTGAAAACAATTAAAGACTAATTTGAAAGAAAACAAAAAAAATATGGATAAATGTGAAAATTTGGAAACAAGGGTCACATGGCCGTGTGGCCAAACTGTGTACAATTCGAAATTTGGGTCACACGACCGTGTCGCAGCCCATTGGCCTGCTCATTTACAAATTGAAATATGGTCACATGGCCGTGTCTTTAGATCGTGTAACAACTTGTGATTGTGTGTGATAAACTTGCATCAAAATTAAATAGTCCACATGATCGTGTGTGGCACACGGTCGTGTGCACCTAAAATAGCTACCGAAACAAGACAAACTAAGCCAATTTCTTAGGTGGCAAGCCAAACCAAAAACAAGCGTTCATATCCCTTCAAAACACATTCAATCGAGCTAAAAACATACCAAAACATACAACCTAAGTGGCTAACCAATATGCCCTCAATGACACCACATTTTATACACCAACCAATTCACATTCAAATCTAAAAAATACATACTTTAAACACATGCTAAAGTTACCAATTCATACCTTCCATTCATGTTCAATTCTACCACAATCTATCCACTCATAAGTGGCATAACCCAAAATGACTAGATCATCTACATATAGATCATAGAACCCAAAGGTAAACATGTCAAAATCTACCGATAGATATCTAGATAGTGTGATCTTCAAGTTGATCCAGTAGCCCGATTCCACAAAACATTATCTACAAAGAAATAGGAAAAATGACACAAGTAAGCTTAAATAGAGCTTAGTAAGTTCAACGGTCAAAACAATACGACTTACCTTATAAACATATAAATTATACAAACAATAATAAACAATAATCCTGTCAACCACAACCATTCAACAGATGAGTCTTTATGTTTATACACATATTGTATAATCTGTACAATTAAACTAGATAAGTCAATACCAATTCATTTATACATTTAAAAAATCATGTAGACATTTATAAGATTAAATAACGAATAATATAACCATTGAAAACCTATCAGAGGAATGATATTATATAGAATTTTTATCTAATAATTTTTGCTATTTGAATATAGAGTTAACTACAAGTGGTTTTTTTCCTAAAGTCAAATGGTTTTAGAAAATAATGTATCAAGACCTCGTTTCTAAAAACCAAGCCCATAAATATTTAATTATATAGCTATATTAAAGTATGGTCCAAAAATTTGAGTGATTTTATAGCTAACTAAAGAAAAATAATTTTTACAGACTCATTCGTCGAATTTGTGATCTCGAAATCACTATTTCTAACACCACTGGAAAACGAGAAGCTACAGTAGTGCCTAACCAATATACCATTATGACACCATCGCATCCAAATATTAAACATACAACTTAACCATTCATACAACCATAAATAAACATCATTGTGCATTTTACCATTAATACCTATCAAATATTACATTTCTATCAACCTAAAATATGCTTTAATACAAACTAATATTTACCATATAGGTCTCAAGCAAACAATTAAACTTATAACATGTAATGTTCATCTAAACCTCCATTTCCATTCATCCATTCATGATTCAAGGCATATCATATAACTCATAAGTAACCATTCATCAAAACATTACCATTTCATAATCTTTTTCATGGTTCAAGGATAAACACACATCCAAAAGCATGTTTAAACAATTAATTCCATCAAACATGCTAAATAACCTTGAAAAATACATTACATATATACCATATAAATCACATTACAAAATTTACCACATAGTCCCAATATGACCTATATACATGACATATAACCATTCAAAATATAAACCACAATCAAGAACCGAAGTACCAACATTCAGGATGGACCAAAAATGAATTGTCTATATACATGCCACAAAACCAAGTTTTAAACAATAGAAATACTACTGAATCAATATTGGGATAGTGTCAACTTCGGATGATTCATTTGACGTGTCCCGCAAGTTGGAAATCTACAGGGAATGAGAAAAATCAACGGGGTAAGCATATACAATGCTTGGTAAGTTCAGATGTATTAAACCAAGTAACTTACCTCAGGTTATAATTATACACTACATGATACTTAGATTGTTAAGGTTTGCCTAGGAAAATCAAATATAAAAAAGGCGTGTCAAAAATTTATCATACCATATAGTAACTTAATCATATAACCTTTCAATTCACTGATACAACATTTCATTACCATACACAAAACAAAATAATCATTTAATCAATTCACTTTCTTAATCATATCATGCAATCAATTAATCTGCAATACATCCCATTTTAAATTAATGCCAAACATTATTTTCATTTCATAATTTGAATTTTCAATCTAATTCGCATTACACCATATGAACTTTATTCCCGTATCATGTCAATTCATCTTTATACCAAATAGTTATTGAATGTCAATTTAATGTCAATCATTACTTTGTTTCATAGTACGAATTTTGAATCACATTCACTAATTTGTCATGGTTTCATATTGGCCACCTAGGCTTGTATAACATATTCTTAACATGTATATGTATCATTCGATCATCATACCAACTCAATCTGTATCACCCTACACCCGGCCAAGTTGGTTTGACCCAAATCTGGTGTGCCACATTAGCCATCGGAGTGACTCTCCATTAATTCCCAACCTAATCTCCAACACACCACATATTTTCAACATAAAAAAATGTGTTAAGTTATCACAATGCTACGGAATGTCATAATAACATGCATGAAATAGACAACATGCGGGCACATAAAACTACGTAAAGAGGAAGGGTTCGTTTTTCAATAAACAATAAAGACTTACGAGTTCGCATGCAGTAAAAACACAGAGGTTTTAGGGTTAGTGTATTCAAACGAAAAAAATACACAAGTACTTAAGCCTTAATATTAGGGTTCGCATGCTTCATACAACATGGCCTCACTTATAGTACTGGCTTCGCAACAAGAAAGGTCATACATTCAAGGGTTCGTATACTTTAACTAAGTTAGCTAACAAGTAAAGCTTTCACTATTAAGGGTTTGCATGCAATGTCAAGGTCGTAAACACATGGGGTTGCATGCAAGGATACATCACATAAAAAATTGGCTCGCATAAGAGGGTTAAGTCATACTTAGTCAAAAATTAAAGAACATAACAGGGTACGCATAAAAGGAAGGGTAGTGAAACTTAAGTCTTTATTCATACTGAAGGAATTCAACATAATCAAACAAACAAATATTTAACCCCATGGTTAGTGAATTTGAAAAAAAAATAAACCTAAAGAAAAATTTAGTTCTATAAAAATAGATTAATCTATTATAACAATTCTAATCCCAAACAATTATCTACATCACCTTTTTCCAGGGTTCACTGGTACCTGTCCTAGTTAGCCTTGCTTGGATCAATCACCTTGTCACTACCTTCCACGATCTACTTACCTGTAAAGGAAGACAAGAGTGGGTGAGTTCATTTAGAACTCAGTGAATGTATAGGAAACATCAAAGCATGCTTAAAATATGGAGTTAGAACAAAACTTATTCTGAAAGCCATTTCGCGAGTTGGGCTCACTGTGAAGGTGAGAGACCTAGTTCGGAGTTACTTTCTTGTCAGAAAATAACATAAAAGTTTATAAAACAGTTTCCCATGTGCTTGTTGGAAATCATACTTAAGAACTTGTCTTGTTTTCGTAAGAAAACATAAAACATATTCATGTACTTGACATGTCTACGTGCTTGTTCTTGTTTTTGTTCCTATACTGATCATAAAACATGTTCTTATACTTGTCATATTTCACTATTGGATAAACGAATCTCCTTATAGTGCCTCACTTATGACTCAGAGAGTCCTTAACATGTCCCATAAGTGTAATATAAATCTAAACACTATCCTGTATACCAACATGTCCCTTTGAATAGAGCATAGCTCGACATTCCTTATTTCTCCACACCACATGTCCCAGGGCCTCAACGCCCAAATCACAGGAATTATGGATGAGTACTCACAACCTTTTAAGTTGCCAATATATCCAACCTAGGGCTCACATAAGGATCTCACACAAAATACTTGTTCACATAGAGCTCACATAAAAGCTTGCAAAACACAGTTTATAAAATCATGCTTTTAAAACTTATCTTAAAACATTTAAAACATAAGCTTGAGTAAGAGCACACATAAAACATATTTTTAAAAACATAATCACATATCTTGGAAACAGAATTAATAGAAAGGCTTACTCTTGGAACTTAGTTTCAAAAACTCCAAGCTCCTAAAAACACAACGATTCGCACACAAATGGGGATCCCTGAACACTTATCAATTAGCTGAGAACTAAAACAAGTTTTGACTTTTCTTTGCCCTTGTTGGTAGATGATCTAGCTGGTTTGAAACATATGTAAATATACACAAATTACTTAACAAAGCACACAAAAAGTATAATCGATGAGAGAACTTTTCATGGAAATGACTTAATTTGTAGGCATTAAGTGTTTTAGTACTCTTAGTATATACCTTACTTGACTTAGGAAAAGGTTACGTGCATGGATAGTATCATAATTGGAAAACAAGTCAACTTCCTAACTTAAGTGTAACCCGACTTATACTAGCGAACCCCAATTCACCAAACTAACTGGTGAACCCCAATACGCTAAACTTGTTGAACTTGCTGGCGAACCCCAACTTACCAAACCAACTGGCGAACCCCAACTTACCAAACCAACTGGCGAACCCTTAGCTTGTCGTACCATAAGCGAACCCCCTACTTGCAAAGTTCAAACTTCCAGGCCCTTAGCTTGGGATGTTACAACTCTCCCCCACTTAAGGCATTTCGTCCTCAAAATGTTCTCTGCTAAACAGTGACGGATATTGCTGTCTCATTGCTTCTTCTATTTCTTATGTAGCTTCGCTATCCTTGTGGTTTTGCCACAACAATTTGACTAAAAGAATCTTTTTGTTTCGCAGAAATTTCTCCTCGTCAGCCAAAATCTTCATTGATTCTTCATCATATGTTAGACTAGGTCACACCTCAATTTCATCTGTTGAACAATATGGGAAGGGTCTACACGATACTTCCTTAACATAGACATATGGAACACATAATGAATTTGATCAAGTTTGCGTGGCAACTTAAGTCGATAAGGTAGTGGACCAATCTTTTTAGCCACTTCGTAGGGACCAATGAACCTCAAACTTTACTTTCCTTTACCCCCAAACCTTAGGACATCCTTCCATGATGAGACCTTAAGAAAGACTTGTTCACCCACATGGTACTCAACCTCTCGCCATTTCAAATCAGTACAAGACTTCTATCTATTTGACATAGCCTTCAACCTTTCACATATCATCTTTACATTGTCCTCTATCTCACGAACCAACTCAGATCTAACTATTCATTTTTCATCCAACTCAGCCCAACATAAATGTGTTCGACATTTCCTTCCATACAACGCTTTGAGAGGTGCCATCTGAATGCTTGCTTAATAACTATTTTGATATGCGAATTCTGCCAAAGGTAAGTAACGCTCTCAGCTTCTTGTGAACTCTAACACATAACTTCATAACATGTCTTCAAGCACCTGTATTAGTTACTCAGATTGGCCATCTATTTCATGATGATATGCAATGGTGAAATTAAGCTTTGATCCTAAAGCTTCTTGCAAGTTCTTTCAACATCTTGAGGTGAATAGATGATTTCAATAAGAAATAATGGAAATTGGTATGCCATGAAGTCTCACTATCTTAATGATGTATATCTTTACAAGCCTTTGCAAAGTATAACTCTTACGAACAACTAAAAAATGTGCACTCTTGGTAAGCCGATCCACAATCACCCAGATAACATCTTTCTTTGTCGAAGTTAGTGGTAAACTTGACACAAATTCCATGGTGATCCTTTCCCATTTCCACTCTAGAATTTTGAGTGGTTGAAGCAATCTTGGAGGATATTGATGTTCTGCTTTCACCTTCTAACAGATTAAGCACTTTAACACAAAGTTTGTAATAGCTCACTTCAAACCAGGCCACCAATACAGCTCGCGGAGGTCACGATAGATCTTGTTACCACTAGGGTGCATTGTATAGGGACTATTGTGAGCTTCACTAATGATAACATGTTAAAGCTCCTAGTCATTTGGTACACAAAGTCTTCTACGGAAACAAAGTACTCATTCATCATTTAGTGTGAAGTCTGCTCACACTCCTTGTTCTACTTGTCGAACCTTCTTCATCTATTCCTCTTTTGTGGGTTTTTTCTCTTTGATTTTTTGTGATAAGGTTGGCCTTACTTGCAGTTTTACGAGCAATCCTCCATCACTCGTTACACTCAGTTGTGTAAACAGAACTCGTAGCTCGCATATTGACTTCTTGCTGAGTTCATCAACTACCACGTTTGCCTTGCCAGGATGATACTCTATCACATAGTTGTAGTCCTTCAGCAACTTTATCCATCTTCTTTGTCGCAAGTTTAATTCCCTCTGCATGACCAAATACTTGAGACTCTTCTGGTCTGTGTAAATGGTACATCTCTCACAATACAAGTAGTTTTGCCAAATCTTGAGTACGAACACCCTTGTTGCTAACTCCAGGTCGTGGGTTGGTGAGTATTGCTGTAGAACACAAAATCCTTCCCTATTTCTAGTTGAATCAACAAAGGTTCTTTGGTGAGTATCGCCTTAAGTTTGTCGAAGCTCTGTTGCCTTTCTTTAGTCCAAGGAAACTCTTCATTTTTTTAGAGTAACTTTGCTAGGGGTGTTGCTATGGTGGTGAACCCCTCAACAAACCTGCGATAGTACCCTGTGAGCCCCAGAAAACTTTGCGCTTTTGTAACACTCTTTTGCGATCTCCACCCCACAATTGCTTCAATCTTCTTTGGGTCTACCCAACCCCCTTCGTTGAAACCACGTGCCCCAAAATGCAACTTCCTTGAGCCAAAACTCACACTTGCGAAATTTCGCGAACAGTTGTTTCTTTTACAGAATTTGTAACACAATTTACAAATGAGCATTGTGTTCCTTCATAGTTTATGAATATACCAAAATATCATCTATGAATACCACTACTCATCGATCCAAGTATTGATGGAATACTAGATTCATCAAGTCCATAAATGCAGTAGGTACATTTGTCAACCCAAAAGGCAGAACTAGAAACTCATACTAGTGCCCATACCTTGTTCTAAACATTGTCTTCAATACATCTGATTCCTTCACTTTAAGTTGGTAGTAACCAGATCATAGATTTATCTTTGAAAACACTGTGGCACATCGCATTTGGTCAAACAAGTTGTCAATTCTTAGCACAGAGTATGTTTTTTAACAGTCAATTTGTTCAACTACCTGTAGTCAATGCACATTCTTAAGCTACAATGCTTCTTCTTCATGAATAGAACTAGCGATCCCCATAGCGATATGCTTGGTCAAATGAAACCTCTATCAAGCAACTCCTAAAGTTGTATCTTTAGTTCCTTAAGCTCCTTCGGTGCCATGTGATATGGTGTAATGGAAACTGGCGAACTACTAGGGTACAACTCAATGGCAAACTCCACTTCGTAATCTAGTGGTAAACTAAGTAGCTCGTTTGGAAACACATCAGGAAAGTCCTTCACAGTACGTATCTTGTGAACACCTATTGCTTTGTCCTATAAACCCAGTACAAATCCAAGATAGGCTTCGCAACCCTTACCCAACATCTTTTCTACTTTCATTGTCGAGACCACATTAGACATAAATTAAACTTGTTCACCAACCATAATAATTTCCTTGCCTTCAGTGCTTCGCAAAGTCCCTCTTTCCAACATGAAGTTAATCTTGGCTTTGTGCTCAGCCAACCAGTCCATGCCCAAGATTATGTCGAACCTATAAAATGAAAACCCATCTAGTTTGCATAGAAAACTTGCCCCTGGATTACTAATGGACACATACGGTACATTCTATTAACCAATATACACTCACCAACTAACATGATAGTTTACTCAAAACATTCGAGTGCGTGGAACCAGATTCAATCAAGGAAAACAATGGAATAGTTTGCATTGTAAAGGTTGTGATAACAATGGTTGTACCCTGTTCTTGGGGTTCCCTCACAGCATATACTCGTGTGAGGCCTTTTGACTCATCTTGGGTAGCAACGATGTGAGCTAATGTTCGCTACCTAGCTTGCCTTGTATCAGTACCTCTGTCTCGACCTCGCCCATGAGCACCAGCTCGCACTTAGGTGGGGGGTCACATTCTACAGTTGCGATTTCTATTGCCATTTTAAAAAATTATGGGTGCTACAAACTTGGCTCAGAACAGACAATTGATGGTAGAATATTCGATGAGAGAATTGTCACGGAATAAGTGTCGTATTTATAGGCACTAAGTGTCTTGGAAATCTTAGGATACCCTATTTGAATTAGGAAAGGTATTAATTGCATGTAAAGTATCCCTAAATACACTAAATCTTTTTTTCATAATTCGAATATGACTCAATCTCTGACTGGTGAACCCTCACTTCGCTACTCAACTGGTGAACACTAGTTCGCCAAATAGATTGGCGAACCCCTTACCATGTGTTTTAGTGTATACTGTTTCGCTGAAACACTTGGCAAACTTCTTGCTGGTATTCTTTTGGCGAGCCCAAATTGCCTAAATCTTTGTGAACTCCCAGTTCGTTGAAGCACTGGCGAACCTTCAGTTGCGAGGTCAAACTTACAGGCCCTATATCAGTATGTTACAATACACACTTTCATTATGGCGGATTCTATATGCCAAATACCAATACTTAACAGTCAACTTTTCTTATCTATAAGCAAATATCCACAACATATAACACATACAGAGTCATATTAACTTACTCTTTGCAATACATAACATATAACACATACAGAGTCATATTAACAAACTCTTTTCAAATATTTTATTGGGTTAAAACTCAGATCCCCCAATCACATATTAGAACATATATCACATTTCTTAACATTTCGAACACATGTCCTATCGTAGGCATCACCCATGTCACTAGGCTGGTTAGCAACTAACATTCCCGACCAATCTTAGCACTCATGTCAACTAGTTAGTAATTAACATACCCTACCAGTGGTCGCCAACCTCGTTAATAACTAACATTCCTTCCAGCAACCTAACATACACGCCAATCTGGTTAGCAACTAACATGCCCTACCAGTGGCTCTTCATATCTGGATACTAACTTTGTACCCCAAGGAAGTTGTATCCATCTCATGGCACAAACACACACACACATAAGATTACATGCAAAAGATTCACAAAGTTCCATGCCGATGGGTTCACTTTGTAACACCCTAAACTTGGACTAGACGTTACGGCCGAATCTGACATGTCACATAGAAGTGTTCTATGAAATTGAAGTCTAACAAAGAAAATCATTCAGTAAAAATCCAATTTGTTCTTACTTTTTAGAATAAATTGGTACGTTATAAAAACCACCATGCAGTAAAATAGTTTGTTATTAGAGGTTTAAATTAGCGGAAGCTACTTCATTTAAGGTTATTTTGAAGTTGAAAATACGTGTTTGTCTTGAAAAAAAATAGTGTTTCTTGTGAAAACTTATTTGTACTCGTTAAGCAGTTCAAAATAAATAAATAATACCCAATTAAAAGAAAATTAAAATACCAGAGGCCTTATTACATAAAAACAACCCAAAGTAAACTTTAAAAG
>CM025142.1:17127099-17137227 GCA_013467495.1 Gossypium gossypioides
GGACGAGCTTGAAGATATCCGACTATTGTTAGATCAACGACCGGAAGTGGAAGTTAGTTATTGAAACTTTCAATTATATAATATTTACATAAGGATTTGATATTAGGTAGATAATAAAATTTATAATTTTGTACTATAGTTTGAATGAATGTCATACGCCGATTAGAAAATTCAAGAATGCATCCTGGTTGAAATTTTGGTCAATGCAATATCTACCACATCAAGGTGTCATTGATATTTTTGGGATGGTGGAGATGCACAAATTTGACCAAGTGATGCGTTAGTTCGAATTTAGGCAAACTATTCCATTGTCACCCTAGGACCTCGAAAAACTGCATAAGGTCGACTTGTGGGGAAAGACCGACAAAGATTAGGCGAAATTCCTCCAAAAATATATCAACATTTGGGAAGCATGGGTACGATTTCATACATATGCACGACCCTATCTCGCATCGGAATTGGCAACCTCTCCGAACTATATGAGATGGTTTAGACATCATAACAAAACATATCTACTGTTGGAGGAGGAAAGGACTAGGCAACGTCGTTGTAGGAGGTCAAGGCGACCCTATATGAATCCTAGGTCAAGAGTACATGCCACATCAGTGGAGTCATCATCAGTTTTAACCCAACACAAGGCATCGATGGGTGCACCACCTCCCGATTAGTATGGTTCATATTATTCTGATGCTTTCACTAACCCCGTTATTTTTACACAAGCACTAGACTATGCCGTGCATCAACACTTTATGCACTCGTTATTTTTATACAAGCACCACACTATACACCATCTACATCAACACCTTCTGCATGTATATTTTTTACACCACATTCATCCTCAACACCATATTACACGACAATGCCTACAACAACATTGATGTATCCTCCATCTCTAAAGATTCCAACATTTTATCCACAATCGGGTTATGCGACACCATAAACTTATCCACCGATAGTGCCGCAAACACCCCCAACGTCATTGTTCTACCAAGGTGGCTCATCTTGGCAACCACATATTAGTAGAACGGATGATATATGATGGAAACCTAGAACGACACTGCATTCAACTATGGATGAAAGAGATGAAGATGAAGATGAAGATGAAGATGGAGCTCAAGGTGAAGATGAAGATGAAGAAGATGAGGATTTAGAACCCCAACTACAAAGAAATCCTACTCGTAACTAACACCCATCGGGTTGTGGCACGTTGATGAATTGTTTTTAAGTTTTGTCATGTAAATCATCCTTTAGTTTGTTAGCTTTTAATTTGTATTGTATTAAAAAAATTTCCATCCATAATGTATTTCATATTAATAAAGTAAACTTATTTTGTAACACCCTTTACCTGACCTAAATTACCAAACCCGAATATCGAATGTTACATCACATAAACACTTAGCCAAAATTTTTCAACAAGCATATAACCAATCTAAACATTCATCTTATTCCTTTATTTACTATTTAAAAACAAAAGACTAAATAAAGAAAATGTTTAAGAATACATTAGATTTTCACGAGTAGCATATGACGTTACAACTTAAAACCATGTTAAAGACAGACTCAACATGGCGTAGAGTACTAAGTTGTAACACCCCGCCGACAAAGCCTTAGTGTCTGAATATTATTTAGGGAAATAAGATAGATGAGATAAGTTTCGAATATGTAAAGTGTTAGAAGTAGGCTAAGTATAAGAATCCTTTGAGTATGCCTGTGATGCCTTGATGTTGGCGAACATTAGGTTGACATATAGTGATTAAAAAGTGTGTCTAGTAAGGAAGGATTCGCCTAAAAGCTTTGATGGCATATAGAGCGGACGGAGTCCATTATGGATAAGGGAAACGATCTTTATGATAGGAGTTTACATCAGCAGTGTAGAGTACCCTATAAGGTTGGCCTTGAACCAGTTAAGATGGAAAGAACAATAGTCAGGAACCAACCAAATGAGAACTGATATAATTAAGGACCAAAGGTAGGTACTCGATTAGCTTTCTTGGAAATTGTAGATCTGGATAAGACCACCTAATGACTAGTGTATGTTTAAAAAGTTTCAATAAAGACTTGAGTTAAGTTAAGTGTTTAAGATAGGTTAAGAAGAAAATATTTTCTCTCTTCCTTTTATTGAGATAATAGGACTAGAGGAAACATGATGTACTCCTCTAGGCTAAGTCTGAGACCATGTTGTTTCAACAAGATTTCCTTAAAAGTAGGGTAACGCCCAGTATTTGGCTGAGCTCTAAACTTAATATGTAAACTAAATGTTACTTCAAATGGTGAAGTGTTGTCCGTCCCACTGATGCTCTTGGTGTGTTAAGTGGCGCATAACAAATATTAGACTATGGCAAGAAATTGCCTTAGAAAAGAATAAATCATTAGGAAAAAAAAGTCTAGTAAAGTATTAAGGCGACTCGGATAATAAGTTCATCGCCAAGAAGGCATGACGCGCCAAATGTGACTAGTTAATATACCAGCTACTCTCTAACATAATGGCTAAGGACAAATGAAGGATTAAGGGCTAAGGGTATGTTATGTAAATATATATATTCTCGTACACATCTCTTTACAACTGTTAAGCATTCATTTGGTGGATTGTAAGGATTGGGACGCGTGTCAAATATCCATAGGGACAAAGGTAAAATGTCAAGGTAACCCAAGTAAGAAATGTGGGGCCTTTCTCCTTCTTCAAGAAGTAATCTTTGTTAATAAACGGCAGAGAAATGGAGATAACTCCTCTCATCCTTCAAGGTGAGTTGAAGATATGAATCTAGTCTCTGATATGCCTCCCAATGGATAAGTTTGAAACCCTAATTTTTGTTAGTGATTTTCCCCATTTAAGGTACATTCTAAGGTTCTATTCGTTAAGGGAACACAGATCTGTAAATACACTTGAAGAAATAAGGGTTACTAATATGTCTGAGTTAAGGTAAAGGTAAAAGGTTACTCGAATGAGTTCTAACAAAGTGTTTCTATTGACGAGGCGAGGAAGTCATAGTATCTAGTTGAACGAAAGATCTAAAGCTCAAGGAGTTGATTTCAAAAGAAAGGGCTAGGTCTAAAGTTTTAGCTACTTTTGAGGTTATAATGTGAGTCTCTAGACTGACTTTTATATGTGTGTTTGTAGTCTAGATATTTCTATACTAATTGAATAAAGTATGAAACTAAAACTAGTAAAGATGATTCTATGGCTCTGAGAAAGAAAGGAATGGTATGCACGCATATATGTTTGAAAGCAAGAACATGTTTGTCATGAGTTATTCTAATATGAAATGCATTGTATCTATAAACATGAATGCATCTATCATGAAGAAGTCTGAAAGGAATAAGTCGGTCAAATATGAGTCTATATGAAGTGTCTGTGTCTGTCTCCAGAGTCATCTGAAGGGGTCCGTCGAGACTAAAGACAAGAATCTCTTAAAAGAAAAGTCCATGGCACTCTGAAGACCATATAGTGTAAGACCATGGTTGGGTCATGGCATTATAAGGAAAGGATTTAAAGGACGATTGGGTGAGTACCAGCGATGAGGGGCCAACCTCACGACGGTGAGTTTAGGCAAATCCCTATCGTTAAAAACACCAATTTTCATAAAAATGAGACTTTGTAGTTATCTCTGTTAAAAGTAAGTCTTTATGGCTATCTCTACTAAAAGGAAGTCTTTATGGCGATCTTTGTTAAAAAAAATCCCTTGTCGCTATCCCTGTTAAAAAGAAGTCTTTTGTGACAATATTTGTTAAAGGAAGCCTTTGTGGCTATCCTTAATAAAAGGAATCCTTTGTGGCGATCTCTATTAAATGAAGCCTTCGTGGCTATCTCTGTTAAAAGGAAGCCTTCGTGGTTATCTTTGTTAAAGGAAGCCTTTGTGGCAATCTCTGTTGAAAGGATTATCTCAATTAAATGAAGGCCTTGTAGCAAACTCTATTAAAAGACACTTACGTGGCTATCTTTGGAAAGGAACACCTTCGTTGCGAAATCTGAAGAACGGATCTCGTGATGACCATCTGAAGACAACGCCTTTGGGCGGACATTGAATGAGTGGCAAACCCCGTAAAGTTACAATGGATGAATAGAATGCTAGTGTGCACCAGAATACATGGCAATGCAAGGTTATGAGTTAAAAGTATGTATAGAAAGGGCACTAAAGTAAGGAAAATTTAAGCGAATTCTGGGTACTAAAGTAAGGAAAATCTAAGCGAATTCTGAGTTAAGTATTGGGTGTAGTCTACCTCATCTAAAGAAAATGATAAGACTAGTAAGTATGGAAAAGATATTAAGTCTGATAATAAGGTAAGTTTTAAGAAAGGATATAGCAAGTAAAGAGTTGATAAGTATAGTACACTCAAGAAAATGGAAAATGGTTTTGAAGAAAGAAATATGGTAGCCTCAGTATTGTAACCACCAAAGAAGTAAGAAAGGTCAAGAAATACACCAAGGATGCGCAAAATAACATATACAATGTATAATGAATAAAAAAATGTATTCTAAAGTTTAGCTGACTAAGTTCTTACGAACTTACAAAAGTTGTTTCTATTTTCAGCTTTGTAAAGTAATATGCGGTGAGAGATGATGCCAAGGTTACGCCAAAGGAGCTGCAGGATTGGATTGTTATGCATATAGAGGAAAGCAAATGGCATGTTTGAGTCTGTGCATAAGTTCATTAAGTAGCAATCCAATATGTACTCAACAGCATTAGAGATAAAATAGAAGTCGATAGAATTTTTATTACTCTGAAATGTAAATCAAATTATACAATGTATGCCATAAGAGATTTTGTTACACTCATAGATAGACGATTACATAGATGAATAAAAAAAGAAATTCCAAGATTACATATGTATAAGGCGTAACACTCAAGATTCGGATCTGGTAGATTAGGTCAGTTTAAGGGTATTACATAAGCATCATAGTCCTATGGTGTCCTCTATATGCATAATATCATAACTTAAGTTGCCACCATGGCGCATTCCTTGTTTGGTCCCACCCAACGTACCAACTCTTTAACTAAAACTTGCATCATAAATAGACGCTTGTAAGTTCAAATGAACTTAGTGAATATTAACCCAGATTATCTTGGTGTATTTATTGTTGAATTCCTTAACTTGAATATTCTAGATTTCTTTTCAGTCTTTGGTGGATACTTTTCTAATTCTGAGCGTATACATATACACCAACTTCCACATTTTACCACCAAACACACAATTCACTCATTAGGCAGATTTTTGATTTCTCACTTAGCGTGGATCTCATTTCCTTTCCGGAATGGTTGTATTCCTTAGAAGGATATCCATACAGAACCAATCTTCGACGGATTCTCACTCAGACAGATGTTGAATACTTTCCCTAAGATGGGGTACTCACAGACATTATTCTTGGCTTATACTAACTGATCTTTTAATGATGAACTTCGTACGGATTATACCTTTGACGGATTCTCACATTGAATTTGGAAGCTATTAGGTTACTAGTTAGATCATGTCTTAAATCGACCTAGATCACAACTTATTATGATGGATGAAACATTCTAAGTCATTTCGTGGAATCCCAAACAATAATGTTACATATCCTAAGAACGCCCAATTTGGCGTATAGCTTAGACTCCAGATAACCTCTACACTTGGCATGAAAACTGCTCAGATTTGTCATATACCAAATAATTTAAATAACTTCCTTACATAACGTAAACAAACTCAGATCTGATGAACACTTAGAGCACCCATATCTATGATTACACCACGTTCTCTATACAGATGAGTTATTATGGTAGATTTTCTCTTTAGGAACTATGCTAAGAACTCTTTTCAGGAAATGCCCCTAAGGTATATTTAATTTCACCACAAGGCTAACCAAACAGGAATATCTTCAAACTTACCAGATCTTTATCATAAAGTCAGCTAGCGGAGAAGTCTCAAAACTTACCCAGATCTCGTCACAAAGGCAGTTAACTAGATTTCACCATGAAGGCATCACAGAATACGCCATAAAGGTGTTACAAAAAATGCCTCAAGGGCTTTCCAAAGAATTCTGTGTTTACTATCCTGGCGAACTATCTCTATGTTACCATGGGGCTAATCCCACATGGTCTTGTACACATCCTCATGTCGTGATCTACCCGTCCAGTTTACATCTTACTGGAGGCTACACCATGAATATTCTCATTTTCATATGATGTCATGGGTCTCTACCACATGGCCTTGCATATATTTGCATGTTGTGATCTTCCAGTCTAGTTAGCAATGTATCTGCCCTACCGGAGGCATCCTAAATTGTTGTGTTACTCATTTAACACAGAACACACTTACTTAGGTTCATTCACACACTCTTGACAAATTCATACTCTTCTATACCTGATTTCATATGTGTACATATCACCCATCATCTTATTCATGCAACAACTCATATATCTCATTTGTAAACATGTAGAATTTTTACAGTACTTCACACACATATACATTCACTAGATATCCGAGAAGACATCAATATATGAATTTTCATTATAAATTATCATATATGATTCAAGATAAAGACTCACCTAAAACTCACATTTACTATAGCTCGAAGCTTCAAATCCTATCGTCCTTTTCGAACCAACAGCAACAATTTCTTAAAAGAATATGAGATTACCATTAAAACCTCGTTTACAGATAATTTACCAACATATCAATTACATACAACCCCCATGCAGGGCCTCTTTTTCACTCTATATTGTATTTATGCTTCTTAACATCCTTACTCTTTAAAAATCATAACATGCAGAGCTATCGGGCTTACCAAGAGGTTGAAATATTCACCGATTAACGCAAAATCCTTAGCTTCCAATTTAATGAAGAAGAAAAGAATATTTAGGTTTAAGAAGAAGAACTAGAGCGTGGAACAAAAGGAAGAAAAACTATCTGAGTGATCCATTCATACCACATATATACTCAGTTCCTCCTAGTGGATCTTGACAAATGTAGATTGTATACAAAAATTGTCTTTTAAATGCCCTACAAAATTGGGAAAAATATAAAAGAGAATTTGATGCAGATGTTGTTTGACTAGTCAATCCATTCAGTTGACTCCTAACCAATGACGTTACAGAGCCCACCTTGAACAGCATTCGAGCAAATCGGACATACCGTACATTTGGCGATAACTCTCATAAGGCGTGTTCTTGAAGATGATCTAATCTCGCAAAATTTTCTCATACACTCAGTAGGCATTTCATACTCAGCCAAAGCTCTGAGGCGTAGTCTTTGTTTGTTGTACTTTTTCTTCAATTGAAGAATACTCTGAGATGAAATCTTTAGATACTTTAAAGGGCAAAACTTTATGGGCCAAAATTTAGTTTGCTAGAAGCTTGTAAATGGCAGACTATGCTACCATAGTGCGTCAAAACAGGTAACCTTCATATCTATTCGCTTTCTACTCGAATCTGCCAAATTTAGGGTGTGAAATATTTTTTTTATAATCTACGAAAAGATAAAAAAATTTATTTATATTGTATTTTACATCAATAATATATCAATGTTCATAATTTGCCGAAAAAAAGATAAGCAATAAGAACATGAACAAATTGTCTATCAAAAGAATTAATAAACGTGTTAATGAGGTCTTGTCCTCAATGTTTCCCCTATGTGTGGACATGTTGGCCTCGTATGCTCTGGGTTCTTACAAAAACTGCATAACCTTGGTTGGTCTGTGCTTTCCCAAATATCCACATTGTCACATATTCAAGTAAAATTTGGTTGACCTTTTGGCTTGCGACACAACAAAATATTTGGTACCAACTCGAATAGAGCACTTGATACAAACGGCCACATACTTTCATCTGAGACCAGTGGGAATTCAGATTTTCATACTTTATAAATGTGTTTTAGTTTATACACTTTGTCAACAAAGCTCATGTAATCCAGACGTTTTGAGGCACATGCAGTAATTGCATGTGAGTATGGAAAATGAAGTGCTTGAAATCTCTCATAGTCCTAGGTACTTTGTCTCAAGTATACACGGTACGATCCCTCGATAATACGTTGGTCGGGTCTATTGAACTCTATAACCTGAAATGTTAGATTTTAACGCAAGGGACACACTGCAGACAAAGAGTTCGCTCTTTCTTCATTTTCTCTAATTTCTTTCATCATATCATCGCACCAAACGTGATAGCCCAATATTTTTCCAAATTATTTTTCCGTTCGCTTTGGATATAAGGCTACTAAGTGGAAATATGTTTCTTTGACCATCGAGGTTATTGCCAAATGATGCGTCCCCTTCAATACGAAATTTATGCATTTCGCTAGGTTTGTTGTTATATGCCCGTATCGTAAACCTCTATTATACGGTTGAGTCCAGTACTTGAAGGGTATCCCATCGAGGTACCCCACACCTTGTTCGTTAATGCCTACAAGTTCTCCAGCATTTCATGAAAACGAGGTTATATAAGCTCGTACCCTATCGAAGAAAATAAATAGTATATCCATGAATGAAAACACTGTATATGTTAAAGAATGATATAAGAAATAGCGGTAACTACATACCCATGTTAATAACTTGTTTTTGCTGAGCATCTGAATGATATCGCCCTATGTAGTTAGACCCTATATCTCATGTACCATATCTATGGTGTGTACAGTCTAAGAGGCTTCCATGTTGTTCAATTGCGGCCTGTATTCTGGGTCTTCTATCAGAAATGACGTATATATCAGTTTATGGCACAACATGCCTTCTCAAATGAGTCAAGAAAAAATCTCAATCATTTGCTAATTCTCCCGGTGTTATTGCAAAAGCTATTAGAAAGATTTTTTTATTATCATCCTGTCCAACAATCAACAACAACCGATGCTCATATCTCTCATACATGAACGTGTTGTCAATTTGTACTAATGGCTTATAGTAGCGGAATGATGCGATGCATTGCTTGAAAATCCAAAAGAAATTATGGGAAACTCTTCTCCCTCGAACCAAACGATTGCGAATGTACACAGACTCTATTTTCAGACCAGTTACAAAACATGGGACGTATCAATTCAGTACCTGACACCATTACCATAAATCATTACCTGTTATGCATCTTCTTCATTGCCTTATGTTTTACGACTCATGCCTTGTAGTATGATAGTGTGTAATCGTACTGACTATGGATATTTACAATCAAAACCGACATGAAAATCCTAAGACTCGCTTTTACCATAAGTAATATAATGTTAGAGATCATGTTAGAATCTAAATTGGGATGATCTTGTGTCATACATGCAGCAACACAAGTATAAGTAAAAAAAAAACACAATATCAAAGATGAGGTTAAAATCCAATATCAGATGATCATGTGACGTACCTGCAACAACACAAGTATGTGGAGCGTTATATTTTTTGTTGTTTAGAACTCTGTCTTCTTTCTCACATATGCCATAATTTTCTATGAACATTTGTTGTCACACATAGCGCACTTGGCCAAATATTTCTGCGATTAGGATTTTGTGACATGGAAGTTGACTTCATGCTTTATGTTGAACCACTTCACTGTAGCAACAAAAGCATCTTTTAATGAATACTTCATGCCAACTTGTAAATCATCGACATTTAACAAAGAACTTGTATGGACTGATCTTCTATGAGGGAGTTTTGGAAATTCTAACCCACCTTCAGCATCGAGGCCGATATTATGATATGGGTTGGATGTGCATATGCCTTCAAATCTAAATGGGTTCTTCCAACATTATCCAGACCTTTACCATCAAAACCACTATCTTCTGGTTTAGTAGGAATTGGCTCTGGTTCAGAAATTAATGTAATTTTTCGACCATCAGGCCCAGACTCCCGGGTTGGATCGTTATCGGATTAAGATCTCTCTTCCTTCTTAGTTGTCTCTCCCTTCTTAGCTACCTCTTCATTCTCAACTTCTTATTCAAATGTAATAACCCAAAATTCACAAGCACCGAAAAAGTGAGTTATAGGGCCTTCGTCTTAATAAATTGAGTTCGTAAATAATTATTAGGAGTAATCATGAATCTAGTTGAGTGTTTAATTAGGTTCAAATTGGGCGAATTTAGCTTAGTTAATAGATATTAGGAAAAATGATTGAATTGAATAAAGTGTGAAAGTCTAATTATAGATTAAAAGAAGATAAGGGGGACTAAATAGGCAATTAAGCCTATTCTAAT